>CAUYPK010120473.1:0-13809 GCA_963574355.1 Loris lydekkerianus
GATTAATAAATTGTGGTATATGTACACCATGGAATATTATGCAGCCTTAAAGAAAGATGGAGACTTTACCTCTTTCATGTTTACATGGATGGAGCTGGAACATATTCTTAGTAAAGTATCTCAAGAATGGAAGAAAAAGTAACCAATGTACTCAGCCCTATTATGAAACTAATTTATGGCTTTCACATGAAAGCTATAACCCAGCTACAACCTAAGAATAGGGGAAAGGGGGAAAGGGAAAGGAGGGAGGGTGGAGGGTGGTGGAGGGAGGGGTACTGGTGGAATTACACCTGTGGGGCATCTAACAAGGGTATATGTGAAACTTCCTAAATGTGGAATGTAAATGTCTTGGCATGGTAACTGGGAAAATGCCAGGAAGGCTATGTTAGCTATTGTGATGAAAATGTGTCAAATGGTCTGTGAAGCTAGTGCATGATGTCCCATAATCATATCAATGTATGCAGCTATGATTTAATAAAGTAGAAAACAAAAATGAACATGATGAGATTTCAATTATGAACAATTATGCACCCAGACAGAATGTGCCTCAATTTATAAGAGAAACTCTAACTGACATGAGCAACTTGATTTCCGCCAGCACCATAATTGTCTGAGATTTTAACAGTCCTTTGGTAGTGTTGAATAAATCCTCCAAAAAGTAGCTAAGCAAAGAAAATTTAGATTTTAAACTTAACTATTCAATATTTGCATCTAATAGACATCTACAGAACATTTAATCCTAACAAAACTGAATACATATTCTTCTAATCAGCCCATGAATCATCCTCCGAAATTGATCAAATCTTAGGTCACAAGTCTATCCTCAGAAAATTTAGAAGAATAGAAATAATTTCTTCTATTTTCTCGGACCATCATGGAATAAAAGATGAACTCAGTAACAACAGGAATCTGAATACTCATACAAAAACAGGGAAACTAAATAACCCCATGCTGAATGACAGCTGGGTCGTGGATGAGATCAAGAATGAAATTACCAAATTTTGGTAACAAAAAAATAATGAAGACATGAACTATCAGAACCTTCAGGATACCGCAAAGGCAGTCCTAAGAGAAAAATTTATAGCGTTGCAAGCCTTCCTCAAGAGTACGGAAAGCAAGGAAGGCAACACCTTAATGGGACATCTCAAGTAACTGGAAAAGGAGGAACATTCCAACCCTAAACCTAGCAGAAGAAAAGAAATAATTAACATTAGAGCAGAACTAAATGAAATTGAAAACAAAAGAATCATACAACAGATCAATCAAAAAGCTGTTTTTTTAGATAAACCTATGGCTAACCTAACCAGAAGTAGATGAGCAAAATCCCTAATTTCATCAATCATAAATGATAAAGGCCAAATAAGTACAGACTCCTCAGAAGTTCAACAAGTGCTTAATGAATACTACATAAAATTCGACTCTCAGAAGTATGAAATTCTGAAGGAAATAAATCAATACGTGGACACATGCTACCCTCCTAGACTTAGCCAGAAAGAAGTGAAAATATTGAACAAGCCTATAACAAGTTTTGAAGTAGCATCAATTATAAGAATTCTCCCCCCGCCGCAAAAGAAAAGCACAGGGCAAGTACTGCTAAAGAAACAAAAGGTTTCTACTAAACCTTTAAAGAGGAACTAGTACCTATAAGACTTAACCTTTTCCAAAGCATAGAAAAAGGAATACTTCCCAATACATTCCGTGAAGCAAATGTCACCATGATACCCAAACCAGGAAAAGACCCAACAAGAAAAGAAATTATAGACCAATATCTCTAATGAATATTGATACAAAAATATTCAATAAGATCCTAGCAAACAGAATCCAACAACACATCAAACAAATTATATATTATGAGCAGATGGGTTTCATCCCAGGGTCCCAAGGATTGTTCAGTATATGTAAATCCATACATATAATACATCACATAAACAAATTAAAAAACAAAGACCATATGATTCAAATCTTTGCAGATATGATTATATATCTGGAAACTCCCAGGAAATCAACTACAAAACTCCTGGAAGTGATCAAGGAACATAGTTATGTCTCAGGATACAAAATCAACTCTTATAAATCTGTAGCCTTTATATATACCAACAATAGTCAAGGGGAAAAAACAATCAAGGGCTATTCCCTTTACAATAGTGCCAAGGAAGATGAAATATCTGGGAGCGTATCTAACGAAGGACATGAAAGATCTCTATACAGAAAAAATCTGAGAAAAGAAATAGCTGAAGATATTAACAAATGGAAAAATATACCATGCTCATGGCTGGGAAGAATCAACATTGTTAAAATGTCTATGCTACCTAAAGCAATATACAAATTTAATGTGATCCCTATTAAAGCATCTCTGTCAATCTTTAACTACCTGGAAAAAGTAGTACTTCATTTTATATGGAAACAGAAAAAAATCTCGAATAGCCAAGACATTAATCAGAAATAAAAACAAATTGGGAGGAATCACACTTCCAGACTTCAGAATAAATATAAATCAATAGTGATCAAAACAGCATGGTACTGGCACAAAAATAGAGAGGTAGATGTATGGAACAGAATCGAAGACTAAGAGGTGAACCCAGACAGTTATTGTCATTTGATCTTTGACAGGCCTAGCAAAAATATAAGTTTGGGGAAAGATTCCCCATTTAACAAATGGTGCTGGGTGAATTCGCTGGCGACCTGTAGAAGACTGAAACTGGACCCACACCTTTCTCCTCTAACAAAAATTTACTCTCACTGGTTAAAGGACTTAAACTTAAGACATGAAACTATAAAAATTATTGGAGAGAGTTCAGGGGAAACAGTCGAAAAAATTCACCTGGTAGAATACTTTATGAACAGGATACCCTGGGCAATGGAAGCAACATCAAAAATACATTATTGGGATCTGATCAAATTAAAAAGCTTCTGCACTGCCAAGAACACAATAAGTAAAGCGAATAGACATCCCTCAGAATGGGAGAGAATTTTTTCAAGTTATATTACCAACAAAGGTCTAATAACCAGAATCCACAGAGAAGTCAAACTTATTACTAAGAAAAAACAATTGATCCTATTTCATTGTAGGCAAGAAACATGAACAGAAGCTCCTTGGAACAAGACAGGTGTATGGTCTACAGACACATGAAAAAAAGCTTATCATCTTTAATCAGAGAAATGCAACCCAAAACTACTCTGAGATACCATCTAACTCCAGTAAGAGTAGCCCACATCACAAAATCCCAAAATTACAGATGTTGGCATGGATGTGGAGAAATTGGAACACTTCTGCA
Source organism: Loris lydekkerianus (assembly GCA_963574355.1). Taxonomy (NCBI): domain Eukaryota; kingdom Metazoa; phylum Chordata; class Mammalia; order Primates; family Lorisidae; genus Loris; species Loris lydekkerianus. The sequence continues at coordinate 3,276 of CAUYPK010120473.1, forward strand.
CTGCTGGTGGGAATGCAAGCTAGTACAATCCTTTTGGAAGGATGTTTGGAGAACACTTAGAGATCTAAATGTAGACCTGCCATTTGATCTTGCAATTCCTTTTCTATGTGTATATCCAACGGACCAAAAATCATTTGGCAATAAAGATATTTGCACCAGATCGTTCATTGCAGCTCAATACATAATTGCCAAGTCATGGAAGAAGCCCAAGTGCCCATTGACCCATGAATGGATTAATAAATTGTGGTATATTTATGCCATGGAATACTATGCAGCATTAAAAAATGGAGACTTTACCACTTTTATGTTTACATAGATGGAGCTGGAAAATATTCTTCCTAGTAAAGCATATCAGGAATGGAAAAAAAATCTATGTACTCGGTACTACTGTAAAACCAATTTACAACTCACACTTTCATATCAAAAATGAAACATAATTATAGCCTAGGATAAAGGAGGGAAGGGGAGGAAGAAGGAAAGGAAGGTGGTGGGTTGATAGAGGGAGGGATAGTAGGGGGACCACACCTATGAAGCACATTGCAAGTACAAGTTGGATCTATCAGTTGTAGGACACAAATTTCTTAATGCTATAATTGGGTTGATAAGTAGGATGTGTGCACTCCAATTTGTATAAATAATCAACACATCAAATCCCATAATGGCATAAATGTATTTATAATCTATGTGCAAATGACTTAATAAAAAAAAAAAAAAGAAAGAAAGAAACACGCCTATCCTGTAAAGACAAAGAAAGACTCAGGGTGAAGAGATGGAAAACAATATTTCAGGAAAATAAAAATCAGAAGAATGGAGGGGTCACAATCTTTTTTTCGGATAGAAGTGGATTTAAAGCAACCAACGTTAAGAAAGATAAAGATTTTTACTTCATATTGGTAAGGGAACAATAAAACAAGAGCACATTTCAATTCTAAATACTTATTCACCCAACTTAAATGCTCCCAGATTTATTAAATGAACCCTACCAGGTCTGAACCTATGAATAGCTATGGACTTTAGCATTCCTCTAACAGAACTGGACAATTCTAAATAGAAACAAAGAAACAAGGGACTTAAATGTGACTGTAGAACAATTGGACTTAATACACATAGAAATCATATCATTCCAATGCTAATGATTATATGATCCTCTCATCAGCCTATGGAACATACTTCAAAGTAGACCATATCCTTTGACACAAATCCAACCTCAACAAAATTAAAAGAATTGAAATTGTAACTTGTATCTTTTTAGACCACAAGGCAATAAAGGTGGAACTCAACTCTAACAAAAATTGTTATCCCCACACAAAGACATGGAAATAAAACAACCTCATGTGTAATTAAAGTTAGGTCAAGAAAGATAAAGTAGAAAATTGCTAAATTCCTTGTATATAAAAATTAAGCTACAAGCTACCAAAATCTGTGGGATACTGAAAAAGCAGGCCTAATATTTGAATTTATTACATTAAATGCCTACATTTGAAAAACAGAAAGAGAATACATCAACAAGCTAGTGAATCATCTTCAAGAAATGGAAATGATGGGCCATACCTGTGACTCAGAGGAGTAGGGCGCTGGCCCCATATACAGGAGGTGGCAGGTTCAAACACAGCTCTGGCCAAAAACTGGAAAAAAAAAAAAAAAGAAAGAAAGAAAAAAGACATGGAAATGGAAGAGTAATCCAATTCCACACCTAGCAGAAGAAAATAAATGACAAAAATTAAATTAGAAATAAATCAAATGGAAAACAAATAATCATTCAGAAAATTAATGAAACAACAGATAATTCTTCAAAAAGATAAATAAAATAGATAATTCTTTGGCCAATTTAACTTGAAACATAATAGTAAGATCTCTAATAAATTTAATCAGAAACAAAAAATGGAAATAAGAACCAATACCACAGAAATACAAGAGATTATCTCTGACGACTAACAAAAATGTTATGCCCAGAAATTTGACAATGTGGAGGAAATGGACTGATAACTGGAATCACACCATCTCCCTAGATTAACCAGGAAGAAACAGATATTGTGAAAGATCAATATCAAGTACTAAAATCAATGAAACAATTAAAAAATTTCCAAGAAAAAAAGCCCTGGACCAGACAGCTTCACACCACAGTTCTACCAAACCATCAAACAAGAGCTTGAACCTGTACTTCAGAACCTATTCCAAAACATTGAGAAGGAAGGAACCTTTTGCAACACGTTCTATAAAGCAAACATAACCCCTATACCAAAACAAGGAACAAATTCAAGTAAAAAGGAGAACTACAGACCAATTTCACTAATGAATATGCAAAAATACTCAACAAAATCTTAGCCAATAGATTACAGCTGCACATTAATAAAATTGTACACCACAATCAAGTATGCTTTGTCCCAGGGAAGCGACATTGGTTTAACATACACAAATCCAAAATCATAGCTAATTATATCAATAGAAGCAAAAGCATAGACCATCTGATCCTCTCAATAGATGCAGAAAAATTATTTCATAAAATTCAGCATCCTTTTCTAACAAGTACACTGAAGAATATAGGAATAGATGACATATTTATTAAACTGATAGGAGCCATCTATGACAAACCCACAGCTAATATTATACTGAATAGAGTAAAAATGAAAACTTTCCCACTTAAAACTGGAAACAGACAAGAATGTCCACAATGTTACTACTATTCAACATTGTGCTAGAAGTTCTAGCCAATGCAATCAGGCAAGAGAAGGATATAAAGGGCATCTAACTGGGGGCAGCAAGGTAAACCTCTTGCTTGTTGCCAATTATATGCTCTTATGCTTAGAGAACCATGGAGATTCAACCGCAAGACTCCTGGGAGTGATCCAGAAATATAGTAACGTCTCAGGGTATAAAATTAATGGCCACAAATCGACAGCCTTTGTATAGGCCAAAAACCGCCAAGTTGAGACGACAATCAAAGACACATTTCCCTTCACAGTAGCTTCAAAGACAATGTAATACCTACGCATTTACCTAACAAAACAGGTGAAAGAAATCTACAAAGAGAATTATGAAACCCTAAGAAAAGAAATAGCTGAAGACATTAACAAATGGAAGAACATAACACACTCTTGGCTGGGAAGAATCAACATTGTTGAAATTACTGTACTACCCTAAGTTATCTATGGATTCAATGCACTTCCCATTAAAATACCAACATCATACTTTGAAAAACTGGAAAAAATAGTTCTTCATTTAGTATGGAACTATAAAAAACTCCATATAGCCAATGCAAGTCTTAGTAATAAAAACAATGCTAGAGGGATCATTCTACCAGACATTAGGTTATATTACAACTCTACAATAATCAATTATTCAACAAACACAGAGCAAAACAGCATGGTATTGGGCAGCGCCCGTGGCTCAGTGAGTAGGGCCTGGGCCCCATATATCGAGGGTGGCAGGTTCAAACCTGGCTCTGGCCAAACTGCAACAAAAAAATAGCTGGGCCTGTGGTGAGCACCTGTAGTCCCAGCTACTTGAGAGGCTGAGACGAGAGAATTGCCTAAGCCCACGAACTGGAGGTTGCTATGAGCTGTGTGACACCACGGCACTCTACTGAGGGTGATAAAGTGAGACTCTGTCTCTACCAAAAAAAAAAAAAAAAGAAAAAAAAGAAAGAAAAAGCATGATATTGGCACCAAAAATAGAGACATACACATATGGAACCAAAAAGAAAGCTAAGAGATGAAACCAGTCTCTTATAGCCATCTGATCTTTGCTAAACAAAACAAAAGCATACAGTGGGGAAAGAATCCTTATTCAACAAATGCTGCTGGGAGAACTGGATAACCACACATAAAAGACTAAAACTAGACCTGCACCTTTCACCACTTACAAGAATTGACTCAAGGTGGGTAAAATATTTAAATATAAGACATGAAACAGTAATAATCCTAGAAGAAAGTGTGGGAAAAATCTCTTGAGGATGTCAGCCTGGGGAATGATTTCATGAAGAAGACTTCTGTGGCAATTGTAACAATAATAATAATAATAAGAATAATAAACCCATGGGTCTTAATTAAACTGAAAAGCTTCTGACAGCTAAGGACACAACAATTAAAGCTAGTAGACAACTTTTAGAATGGGAAAAGATATTTTCGTGTTGTGAATCTGACAAAGGATTGATAACTAGAATCCATAGAGAACTCAAATTAGTCAACAAACACAGAGCAACCAATCCTATCTATCACTGGCCAAAAGACGTGAATGGAAACTTCTCTGAGGAAGACCAGGTGAATGGCTAACAAATGAAAAAAATGCTTACTATCTTTAATCATCAGATGAATTCAAATCAAAACCACCCTGATATATTACCTACCCCCAGTGAGAATGGCCCACCTACCACCAAATCCCAGAGTATCAGATACTAGTGCAGATGTGGAGAGAGGGAAACACTTTTACACTGTTGGTGGGACTGTAAAATAATAAAACCTCTTTGGAAAGAAGATTGGAGAATCCTCAAAGAACTCAAAATAGACCTGCCATTTGATCATTTGATCCTGCAATTACAGTATAGGCATTTATCCTGAAGAAAAAATAATAATTTTTTTTTCATAAGGACATTTTCACTAGATTGGTTATTGAAGCTCAATTTATAATCACCAAGATGTGGAAGCAAGCTAAATGGCCATCAACCCAGGAATGGATTAACAAACTCTGACACACACACACACACACACACACCATGGAATACTATGCAGCCATAAAGAGACACTTTACTTCTTTTGAATTTACCTGGATGGAGTTGAAACACATTTTTCTTCTTTTGAATTTACCTGGATGGAGTTGAAACACATTTTTCTAAGCATCACAAGAATTGAAAAGGAAATATCCAATGTACTCAATACTCATATGAAGCCAGTAGATGCTTTAATACTTGCCCATGTAAGAAAAAAACTCAATTCAATTCAAGTTGGGGGAGAGGGAATGTGGAAGGCGGGAGAGGGAAAGAGAAGAGTGGATTGGTGTGCTCCCACTAATGGACACAATGTAATGTTATTGGCCCACCTTTTGGGTGTGGGACACAACTACAAGAGCGACCGTAACTAGCATATGCAAATATTGTAACTTAGATGAGTGTACCCTCACATTAAGCTGGAAAAAAAAAGACCTTATACTCTAGCTATAAGATTCCTTCTTCTCCATGGTCTAACTTTTATTGATAGTTTCTACTGCATTTTTAAGTTCCCTGAGTGACTCCTTTAATTTCTTAAGCTCCCATACATCCTTTCTAATTTAATTATGTCTGTCATTTATTATTGGTTCTGTTTTTGGACTTTCTTTTCATGGATTTCCACTTTCCCTTCAATTCCCCTCATTGTTTTTGCCATCCATACTCTAAATTACCTTTCTGTTATTTCAATAATGTCTTTATAGGTTGGATCCTCTGTGGTAGCTACCTCATGATCCCTTAGGGTGGTTGATCTGTTGTTGTTTTTAATGTTGTTGGATTTTTTGTTGTTGGTTCCTCCTCATGTGTGTTTTCTTCTTCACTTCCATCCCCTCCTTTTTCCTCTCACTTATTCCTTCTCCTTAAGTTTCCTTGTCTCTGTGCTTAGTTGTTGGAGTGGCCTTTTATAGGAAGACAAAAGGAGAATAGTAAAGAAAGAAAAAAAAAAAGAAAAAAAGGTGAAATGAAAAACATTTGAAAAAGGAGATAAAGACAGAAAGTGAATAAAAGGAGTAATACTCGTGTTCATCAGGGTGCACTCACCCACACTCACAATTCCAGGACTCTGAGAGCCAGGGCAGGTGGGCACTTCAAGGTCCAGAGATCTTTACCAGACTGAGCAAAAGCAAGACCCCTTGTCCACCAAATATAGAAGAAAATCAGCAGTGGTTCAGTAGGGACCTACCAATATAGTTCTTCAAAAACCCAATGCTACAAGGACTCCTCCTTGAGCCAGGCCAAGGCCATGATGCCCCAGTCCAGCTTCCAAGAAGTGCTCTGTCCCCTAAATAGAATATGGAATAAAATAGATCAAAAAAGACCAGAAGAAAGAAAAAAAAAGTAGTAACATAAATAAATAAAATAAGAAATAAAATTATAATTAATAAAAAAGAAAGATAGCTGCTGTTTGAGAAATTTATTAGGGAAGAATTAGAATAGTAGAAAAAAATCTCTAGAAAAAGAAAGAGAAGAGGAAAGAAACTGAAGAGAAAGAAAAAAGTGCAGAAAAAGGTACCAAAAATGGAACACTTTATGCTGAAGAAATAAATAAAAAGAAGAAGAAGAAGAAGAAAACAAAAATGTTTTAAAATGAAATAAAAAATAAAAAGATTGCAATATATTGTCTGCACACAAGGTGGTGCTCCAAAAACATGGACAAAAATGCCAAAAATTATATAATTATATATATTGCCTGGATACCAGGTTGCAGTCCAGGGTTAGGAGATACAAAAACAAGCACACTGTTTCTCCTGCGTATGATGCAGGTGGCAAGTCACCATCTCATTGCTGAGGAGACCCAGCCCAGTGTTCTGATTTATTTGCCCTTAATCAGAGGTTGATTGCTTTGTTAGCATTCAATCCACACAGATTTGGAAGCCTAAAGCTTTTCTCTGACTTCTAAGGGGACATACCTTGACCTTCCAAACAGGGCCCCATGGCCACAAAGGGCTTTCACGGGGGTTCTAGAGCTACCAGCTTTTCTCAAATGTGGCTTCCAGAGCTCAGCAGGTGCACCAGAGCTGTCCATGTTGTGGGACCCTGTGGTCCATTTCTCTCTGGTGACTTTCTAACAGTGGAAGTGCTCTGCCAGCAGCCAACCCATTCTGGAGTTCCACTCCACCCTGTGGTTCAATCCTGGACACTTGGTTCCATTCTAGTTTGCTCGCTGGCTTATGCACTTCCAAGGCACCTCTGGTAAGAACCCACACGCAAAAAGCCTTCAGGACAGGCCTTCCCTGTCTCTCAACCTCCACCAAAGGGCCAGCTTGTCTCTGCATGTACTCAGGCACCTGCCTTCTGTGCCAGTCTTCCACTTCTCCTGACCTCCTTGGCTTCTGAATCCACTACTCTCTCACTGTACCCTGAGAATGATGTTTTTCAGGGCAGAACAATCAAAGCAGGAGTGCATGGAGTACTCTCTCTCCAATCTCACCAAGAGCAGTTGCTCCTGAAATATCTCTGGTCCACTATCTTGCTCCCTGTCAGTACTTTCTTTAATATGAACCATAAAAAAAAAATGCAAATAGCCAATGCAATTTTAAGAAATAAAAACAAAACTAGAGGTATCATGTTACCAGACTTCAGGTTACATTTTAACCTGAAGTGATCAAAACAGTATGATAGTGGCACAAAAATAGATATATAGATATATAGAGTATAATAGAGAACTAGAGATGAACACAGCCACATATGACCAACTGATCTTTGATAAACCAAACAACAGCATACCTTGGGGGAAAAAAATCCTATTGAATAAATGATGATGGGAGAATTGGATAAACACATGTAAAAGACTAAAACTGGACCCACACATTTCACAACTGACAAAGGTTGACTGTCACTGGATAAAATATTTAAATTTAAGACAGGAAACAATTAAAATTCTAGAAGAAAATGTGGTGAAAACTGTTGACATTGTCATCCTGGGAAGAGAATTTATGAAGACTACCTTGGCAATTGCGGTAATACCAAAAATAAATAAATGAGATATGAGCAAGCTAAAAAGCTTCAGCACAGCCAAGGGTACAACAACTAAAGCAAACAGACAGCCTTCAGAATAGAAGAACATATTTGTATGCTATGAATCTGACAAAGGACTGATAACTAGAATTTACAGAATACTCAAATTAATCAACAAGAAAATACAAAACAATCTGATTTATGAGTGAGCAAAGGACTTGAACAGAAACTTCTCTGGAGATGACTGATGAATGGCCAACAAACAAATGAAAAAATGCTCACCATCTCTAATTATCAGAGAAATGTAAATCAAAACCACTCTAAGATATGACCTAACCCCAGTGAGAATAGCTTGCATTACAAAGTTCCAAAGCTGCAGATGCTGGCATGGATGTGGAAAGAAGGAAAACTTTTATACTGTTGGTAGGATTGCAAATGAATACAGCCTTTATGAAAAGAAATATAAAGAATTCATAAAGAGCTAAAAGTAGACATTCCATTTGTTCTCACAATCCCATAAATAGGTATGTACCCAGAAAAAAAAAATATCCTTTTGTCACAAAAACACTTGCACTAGAATATTTATTGAAGCTCAATTTACAATTGCCAAGATGTGGAAGCAACCTAAGTGTACATCAAACCATGAATAGATTAACAAATTGTGATATATATACCATGAAATACCATTCAGCCATAAAAAGAAGGAGACTTTCCACCTTTTGTATTAACCTGGATAAAGTTGAAACACATTCTTCTTAGTAAACTATTACAAGAATGGAAGAGAAAGTGAAGTATCTAATGTACTCAATACTAACATGAAACCAATATGTAAACAATTACACACACACAGGGGAGAAAAACACAAGTATATTGTAATGTGAGTGAGGGAAATAAAGGAAAGGGAAAGAAGTTCAGGAATTGGTAATCTCACATCTGATATGCACAATGTACAGGTATACATCACACCTTCTGGATGAAGGGCTTACCTACAAGTTTAACTTTACCTGAGAAATGCAAATAATGTAATCCAGGGGTCCTCAAACTGTGGCCCGCGGGCCACATGAAGTGGTGTGATTTGTATTTGTTCCCATTTTGTTTTTTACTTCAAAATAAGATATGTGCAGTGTGCATAGGAATTTGTTCATAGTTTTTTTTTTTTTTTTTTTTTTTTTTTTTTAATTTTTTTATGGCCCCCCAACGGTCTGAGGGACAGTGAATTGGCCCCCTGTTTTAAAAGTTTGAGGATGCCTGATGTAATCTAATCATTTGTGCCATCATATTAATATGAAATTATAAAAAAAAAAGAAGGGAAAACTTCCCGAGGATGACTCAACCCAGATAAGACATCCCCCAGCACATCATAATAAACTTCACTAAAGTTACTATGAAGGACAAAATTCTGAAAGCAGCCAGACGTAAGAAAACCATAACCTACAAAGGGAAGAACATTAGAATGACTGCAGATCTCTCTGCTGAAACCTTTCAAGCCAGAAGAGGGTGGTCATTGACTTTTAATCTCCTAGAACAAAATAACTTTCAACACCAGATCCTGTATCCAGCTAAACTTAGTTTTATTTATGATGAAGAAATTAGATACTTTAATGACATTCACGTGTTGAAGACATTTGCCATAACCAAACCAGCTCTTTAGGATATTCTCAGACCTATCCTCCATAATGATCAGCCCAATCCTCTACTACAAAAGTAAGTTTCACTCAGAAACTTTTGATCAAACTCCAACTTCCAGAGTGGTGAAAGGATTAAAAATGTCCACTGGACTTTTGAAAAACATGATACCCAAAATTTTGCCAGACTTATCAATATTCTCCATTAAGGTAAATAGATTAAACTGTCCTCTAAAGAGGCACAGGTTGGCTGACAGGATACATAAACTCAGGCCAGGTATTTGCTGCATACAATAATCTCATCTTACCTTGAAAGATAAATATAGACTCAGGGTGAAAGGATGGTCGTCCATATTTCAGGCAAAAGGAAATTAGAAAAAAGAAGGTGTTGCAATTCTATTTGCAGATACAATAGGCTTTAAACCAATAAAAGTAAGGAACAATAAGAATGGTCACTTCATAATTGTTAAGGGTAACACTCAATGAGATTTAAATTATTAATATTTATCACCCAACCAGAATGCACCTCAATTTATAAGAGAAACTCTAACAGACATGAGCAACTCGATTTCCTCCAGCTTCATAATAGTTGGAGATTTTAACACCCCTTTGGCAGTGTTGCCTAGATCCTCCAATAAGAAGCTGAGCAAAGAAATTTTAGATTTAAACCTAACGGTCCAAAATTTGGATTTAACAGACATGTACAGAACAATTTATTTCAACAAAACTGAATACGCACACTTCTCATCAGTCCACGAAACTTACTCAAAAATTAATCACATCTTAGGTCACAAGTCTAAACTCAGTAAATTTAAATGAATAGAAATTATTCTTTGCTTCTTCTTGGACCACCATGGAACAAAATGTGAATTCAGTAACAACAGGAATCTGCATACTCATACAAAAACATGGAAGTTAAATAACCTTATGCTGAATGATAGTTGGGTCATAGATGAAATTAAGAAGGAAATTGCCAAATTGTTGGAAGAAGATGACAATGAAGACATGAATTATCAGAACCTCTGGGATACCGCAAAGGCAGTCCTAAGAGGGAAATTTATAGCACTGCAAGCCTACCTAAAGAGAACAGAAAGAGAGAAAGTTAACAACTTAATGGGACAGCTCAAGTAACTGGAAAAGGAAGAATATTGCAACCCCAACCCAATAGAAGAAAAGAAACAACCAAAATAGAGCAGAATTAAATAAAATTGAAAGCAAAAGAATTATACAACAGATCAATAAATCAAAAAGT
>CAUYPK010120476.1:0-46997 GCA_963574355.1 Loris lydekkerianus
ACAAAGGTCTGATAACTAGAATCTATAGAAAACTCAAACTAATCAATAAGAAAAGAATAACTAACTCTACTTCTCTGTGGGCAAGAGACTTGAACAGAAACTTCTCTGATGAAGACAGGCGCATGGCCTACAAACACATGAAAAAATGCTCATCATCCTTAATCATCAGAGAAATGTGAATCAAAACTACTTGGAGATATCATCTAACTCCAGTAAGATTAGCCCACATCACAAAATCCCAAAACTACAGATGTTGGCAAGGATGTGGAGAGAAGGAAACACTTCTACGCTGCTGGTGGGAATGCAAGCTAATAAGACCTTTTTGGAAAGAAGTTTGGAGAACACTCAAGGAACTAAAAGTAGACCTACCGTTCGATCCTGCAATTCCTCTACGAGATATATACCCAGATGATCAAAAATTATTTTACAACAAAGACATTTGCACCAGAATGTTTATTGCAGACCAATTCATAATAGCTAAGACATGAAAACAGCCCAAGTGCCCATCGACCCATGAATGGTATATGTACACCATGGAATACTATGCAGTACATACAAATTATGGTATATGTACACCATGGAATATTATGCAGCCATCAAAAAGGAGACTTCACATCTTTTATGTTTACCTGGATGGAGCTAGAACGTATTCTTCTTAGTAAAATATCTAAAGAATGGGAAAAAAGTATCCAATGTACTCAATACTACTATAATATCAATATATAACCACCTACACACTCCATGAATGGCAAAACATAACTATAGTCCAGAAAGTAGAAGGGAAGAGGAGAGATAGGGGAGGGGAGGGGGGCTATGGGAGGAGGGAGTATATTTGGGGAGACCTAACGTGCATGATGCAATGGTACATTTCAAAACTATTAAGAAATGAGTATAATTGTAATAAATGTGTTACTTAGTTCAATGTAAGCATTTCACATTGTATATTGAAGCAGTACCCTGAACCCATAAATGCATCAATGTACAACATTATGATTTAATAAAAAAAAATTAAAAAAAAAAAAAAGAACTGTGTCATGTTTGAGAAAAGGTCTCTCAGGAGCTGGATCCTTCTGAGCTGAGGCAGACCACTATCAACCTGTTTTTGTAGATAGAATTTTATTGGAACACAGTCATACCTACTCATTTTCTACGAAAGCCATTTGTCTTTGGCTGCTTTTGTACTACAACGGCAGAGTCGAGTAGCTGTGACAGCTCCAAGGCCCTTTCTCTGCCCAAGACCTAAAATATTTCTGTCTAGCACTTTACAGAAAATGCTGACCCCAGTACTGTGAGATCAGTTCAGGACAGCCTGAAGCCCAGGAGGAAATCTCTGGGGACCTGATTTACCCAATCTAAAAGTTGTGTGGGATACCAGCCCCCGAACCAGCCCTCCCTTCACGGAGCTTATGGTGAAGCAGGGGAGCCAGACAGTGGCAAAGAAATGACAAGCAGGGCAGCTGAGAGTGAAGGGGAGGCGCAGGTTCCTCCCAGGCCCCCAGAAGACAGGTAGGGCAGGGCTACAGAACTTTGATGGCAAGAGCAAACTAGACAAAGGCGGAGGGGCAGGCAGAGTGTCCCAGGCCTGAAAGAGCATGTTCAAAGGCCAGGGTCAGCCTGCCGACAGGGCACAGCAGGGGGAGGACTGAGGATGGCCATGGAGTCTGGGGAAGGGGGGGCTTTTACATTTGAGATACCTGCAGCCTCAGGAGGTTAAGAAACTTGCCTGAGGCCACAACACTGGGAAGCAACAGAGGAGTCAGTCTGGTTGATCTAAACACCACAGCTTCCAATTACAGTATTTTACAATATTAGTAGGTTCTCTGAAACCTAGTACATTAGTTTAGACTTGGGGGATGGAAAGAAGAGAGAGACAACAGACCAATAGGAATTATCTCACAAAGAAGAATATAAACAGGTTTGAACTGATCAGACTTTGACAGATGAGAACTGTAGTCACGGCATGTGAGTGGGGAGGCCAAACGGGGCCCACATCCAGAAGAGCCCACACTGGGGCTGAAAGCTCTGAGGCCGTCATCTCGAAATTCTTAATACAGAGTGGTAAATAGAAGCCTTGCTACTGTCCTGATACACACATGTGGTACATAACTGCTCTATGAAAACTAGGTCCATTTAAGGTGGTGGTCAATGTAGGGAGGTTATCGGCTATGTTTAAAAACTGGAAGAAGGAAAAAATGAGTATGGTGCTGGAGAAAAGATAAAGTTGGTGTAGTTCTGTATGTAACAAGCAATCAAATCTCAGGGGCACCCCCACCCAACTCCTTCTGCCAAAGAGAAAGCCTCACGTGCCTATGAAGAACTGGCCCCACAGATCACTCATCAATGAGATTTCTTGCTCTCATAAAAGAACATACAAATTATACCTATGTCTAGCACCTAAAACCAAAGTCTGATTCCACACTAATGATGAATTGCAAGCTTATCTGCATAGGTAACAGAACTGGTGACACAGAATCACATTCTTCCCCTACCCAGGGACAACCATAACTGATATTCTCTCATTTCCTTTTTCTCTTCTAACATTATTCCCACTTCTTGTAAAATGTAAACTTCCTGGGCCTCACAGAACGTAATCATTTCAACTCCTTAGCTGCCCCCCCACCCCCTGTTCCTTCTCTCTGTATGCCTTTAAAATGCTTTCCTTCAGAAAAATAGCCTCAGCTTTGTGCGTAGTTTGTGTTTTTCCCTGGGAATGTCCTCAACTTTGGTTTAATAAACCTGCATTGATTGAGGTTTTTGCCTCAGTTACTTATTTGGGTCAACGTGTATTAAACCAGCTTTCCAGAGAAGACTTTGTCATTATCTGTGCAAACAGAACATTGTACTTTCATAAAGCCAAGTTTAAAAAGAAGCTCGCTGGTATTTTTACTTTGGGCAGACTATTCAATCTATTCACCCATTTGTACCACACACCCACATATGCCACATAGACACACACACACACACATTCAAGAGACCTGATGCATAAAATAGTGTTATTATAAATGAGACGCAAGCCACGAGTAGCCTGTATAGGATACAATGTTATGAAATCATTAATGCATTTTGTAAGTTTCTGTCCAAGCATCACTGCATTGTTTATCACATGACAAGAGGTAAATCAAAAACACCACACACCACAAACTAAGACTTAAAGGCTCCAGGGAAAGGGCTCGCAGAAAATAGTCCTCAAATACTCTACACAGGTACAAGTCACTTACCTGTGAACATGAATTTGAGGAAGACAGAAGGAACTATAACCTTCGCTGTGGAGAGTCAGAGGTCTTCCAACCTTTTCTAACCTCACTGCTCAAGTATTGAACAGAATTCAAGCTTTTTCTAGAACATTATCTATTTGCTTAAGAGTCAATGCCCTGAAGGCCAATCTAGGTACAGTTCAGTGACATCTGAGGAACACAGGGTGTACTCGGAAAATCCTCAGGGGGTGTCAACAGGCTTTAGAAAGTGCTGATTCACTTTGGAAGAAGAGACAGAATGAGCAGAGGGTGCCCAGCCAGAGCACCCAGATTCTGGCTATGCCCACCTCTTCTTTTCATAGGTCCTTGGTTTTAAAAAGTTAATTAAGAACGTAACCAGACAAAAAAAAACCTATAAGCTTTCCTCCTCCATATAAAAGACTACTCTTGGAAAATCCTCAGTTGCAGGCCCCAGTGTTCCTGTTCCAGCCGTAGGGTTTTGTGGAAAAAAATAACGTAAGAGAACGCCTGAAATCGCCTTTGCTCTGAACTCTGAGTACACTGATAACCCTTGATCTCTGGCCTAAGCAGTCAACAACCTCAGGCTCTATCCACCAGATGAAGCTGTGTATAAACAGAGATTAATAGTTTTTGTTAAAGGTTCAAATTAACAGAATCTCAAGTCAAATAGGCAAAGAGAGCTTCTCCAAGGGCTTTCTGCTGCCTGCATCTCCTCCTCTTCTTTCTTGTTAATCTTTTCATTTTTCTCAAAATGCTCCATTTTTCTCTCTCTCTCTCTTTGCCTGAGTTAACACTTTCCTGAATGCACCTCCCGATGGCCTTCAGCAAGGAATAATAACAGGTGACATTGGTCAAGCCTTTGTAAGGTGCCTGGTCCACTTGAAAAGTGCTGTTTGTATCACCTTATTTGAACTGTTGCTTCTCCACAGTTTCAGGTGCTCCATGCTATCATCAGCATTTCCGGTTTATAGCTGGGGAAGCTGAGACACAGAGAGGGTTGATCCTTGATTTTTAACCATTGTGCCGAGTGTGCTGTGAGAGGACCGTAGGTATGCTGCGAAAGTTTTAAAGATTGCTGATTAAATTATTTTCAGAAGGAGTTCTAAGCACAGTAAGTATAGTCTCTCTTTTTTTTCTGATAAGGATGATTTAAGTATGCCATAAAAGTTTAACTATAGGTCCAAGTATGCTGTGAGATAAAAAATGTTGAAAAACACTGGGTTAGATAATCCACCCGAGGTGTTACAACTAATAGGTATAAAGCAACAGAACAGTCTATGCTAACCTTCCACCCTGTGCTCTGAAATGTGGTTGATAGGCCAGTACTTCTCAGTTTGCAGAAAATAAATTAGAAGATCAAATTTTCTCAATTTTCAGTTTCTCTGCCATACATTTTCTTGTAAATTTCAGCATCCATTACTTTTTCTCTGTGAGAATCTATGTATAAGATGGTTTATGACTTAGCCTATAAACCAATGGGTTTGTGACTCAGCCCATAAAGCTAAAAATTATAGGATATAATTTTGTATATCACATCTATATGTTAAAATATCAATATGTCAAGGTCAGCAAAAAAAAAAAAAAAAGCAAGATTTCTAGATGTTTCCCTAGAAGTCCTGGGGTGGGTTGACTTCTGAGGCAACACAAATGTGATCATGTTTGGCTTGGCACCATTTGGGACCCAGGAAAAAGAACTCTGCTTTACACAAAATCCAAAAGGCAGCACAGCTGTTGGGTTGTAGCTTTTACTAGGCAATAATTCTCAATAGAATTTTAATACTTTTGTTATGTTGAAGTTATTGACAACAGCCAAATTAAAATACTTGAAGAAAGTGCCGGGAAAACTCTTGAAGGAATCGGCCTGGGTGAATATTTTATGAGGAGGACTCCCCAGGCAATCGAAGCAGTATCAAAAATACACTATTGGGACCTGATCAAACTAAAAAGCTTCTGCACAGCCAAGAACATAGTGAGTAAAACAAGCAGACGGCCCACAGAATGGGAGAAAATATTTGCAGGCTATGCCTCCAATAAAGGTCTAATAACCAGAATCCACAGAGAACTCAAATTTATTAGCAAGAAAAGAACACGTGACCCCATTTCCGGGTGGGCAAGGGAGTTAAAGAGAAACTTCTCTGAAGAAGACAGACGCAAAATCTACAAACACATGAAAAAAAGCTCATCATCCTTAATCATCAGAGAAATGCAAATTAAAAGTACTCTGAGATACCACCTAACCCCAGTAAGAGTAGCCCACATGACAAAATCCCAAAACCAGAAATGTTGGTGTGGATGTGGAGGAAAGGGCACACTTCTACACTGCTGGTGGGAATGCCCACTAATGCGTTTTTTCTGGAAGGATGTTTGGAGAATACTTAGAGACCTAAAAATAGACCTGCCATTCGATCCTGTAATTCCTCTACTAGGTTTATACCCAGAAGACCAAAAGTCACAATATAACAAAGACATCTGTATCAGAATGTTTATTGCAGCCCAATTCATAATCACTAAGTAATGGAAGAAGCCCAAGTGCCCATCGACCCACGAATGGACTAGCAAATTATGGTACATGTATACCATGGAATACTATGCAGCCTTAAAGGAAGATGGAGACTTTACCTCTTTCATGTTTACATGGATGGAGCTCGAACATATTCTTCTTAGCAAAGTATCCCAGGAATGGAAGAAAAAGTATCCAATGTACTCAGCCCTACTATGAAGCTAAATTATAGCTTTCACATGAACGCTATAACCCAACTATACCACAGGACTTTGGGGAAAGGGCCAAGGAAGGGGAAGGGAGGGGGGATGTTTCGGGGGAGGGAGGGTAATGGGTCGGACCACCATATATGGTGCATATTTTTATCTATAAAAAAAATTAAAAAAAAAAAAAAGAAAGAAAATTCCTTAGTTAGGTTTCTCCATGTGAGTCATGACACTTCCACCCAGTTGCATGCACTTAAAACCTGGGAGTCTTTTATATACTCTTCTCCTTCCATCCTAGTAGATCAGCAATTACGTATGCAAATTATGTCTTCAGATGCTTAGATTTTCCTTCATCTTTACTGCTACAACTTTAGTTCCAGGTACTATCATCTTTAGCCTAGACTACTGCACTCAGCTCTTAAATGATGCTTTCACTTCTTTTTCTCTCATCTGTTTTCTCCTCAGTAGCTAACGTGAGCCACTTTCTGCCCTTTTCCTTTCTTCCTTCATCTCCTTCCTTCATTCCCATGCCATATCCTTTTCTACTTGCCTTTGGACATTTGCACTCCCTCCCCACCTGCTGTTCCACACTCACACATATTCATCTTTCTTTCTTTTTGTTTTTTTGCAGTTTTGGCTGGGGCTGGGTTTGAACCCACCACCCCCAGTATATAGGGCCGGCGCCTTACTCCTTGAGCCACAGGTGCCACCCCACATATTCATCTTTCTTTCTCTTTATGTCACCATCTCAGAGAGCTCTTCTCTGACCACCTTGTTATCTTATGTTTTATACCTCAGTATCCACTTTGCTTTGTTCATAGCACAAGTGACACTTTATAATGATTTCTTTATTACACTTATTTACTTGTATATATGTTTTGTGAGAGCAGGAACCAAGTCTATCTTATGTATCACTGTTTTTCCAGCTCCTGGGGCAGCACCTGGTACCTAGAGGTGGGATCAGTAAATAATTGCTGAATGAATGAAAGCCTTGAGTCAGGGCCTCTGCTTCCCCATTGAAATGAACTAGCAAGGATATCACTCCGTGGCAATCAAAACATTGTCCAGCAGAGGGTGTGAAAGAATGTTTCAAAGGCCAGGCCTGCTGGAGAGCCCCTCTCTGCGGGAGGTGGCTTACTGTTACTGTTGGCTTAACACATTAACTCCAGGTACTGTGGGTCACACTTGTAATTCCAGCACTCTAGGAGGCCTAGGTGGGTATTTTGTATGCTACCAGACTTTTTTGCACATATACAGTTTATTTGAGACTTTGTTCCCCCCCCACCCCAGAAAAATACAGTAGTACCATCATAGCTTCCACCAACAGTGTGACACACACACATCTGTGCGTCCCCCCTTCTCCCCTTTATGAATGCATGCCAGTTATTTACGAGGAAGTGCTATTTTTATAGATGTGATCGTGATGGCTGGAGATGTCACTAACTAGTAACATTGCTAAAAGTATTCAAATTACAGTGATTTCAAGCACTATTCCACAGATCCTGGAAATAAGAATCCGTGTCTGAAAATTTTCAGTTTTAAACCAACTTATATGGTTTGGAGGTACTTGGAGAAGCACCATTCCATGGAGTTCCCTTCATAACTAAGACCAGGATATGATGTTTAACAAAATTTTATCCAAGTGTGGACTATTCAGTATAAAATGACAAAGCAGGTGAGTCCAGTCACCAACAGCTTCCTATGGGCAGTGCTTTTTCAAAAGCAGTATAGTTTTCTATAACTTTTCCTCCAGTGAGGGAGAGCAGGCAAAGTTTCCACACTTCCTCTGGACTGGTATAATCTTAACAATGTCATAGGAACAGATGCTTGGGCAAGAAGAGTTGCATCCTACCATAGACTGGAGATAGGTGTGGAAGTATGAGGACTTTAAGGAGGACACTATTAGGACACTGTTATATTGGGTAGAGCTTCAAGAGACACCTTGGCATCTGGTGATGTGTGTTGGAGAGCCATGGCCAGCAATAGCACCTGCAGTGCCTGTCTACATAGCAGTGACTGAGGCCAGGGCTCTCCTTTGGGATTGGGGAGCAGGAAGGAAGGATAGAGAAGTTCTGGGGCCCCACAGAACTGCACAGAGTTAGTACCTGACTCAGCTGAACTGTCGAGGTTTTTTTCCCAAGAAATTTGGAAGGAGACTGGATCCCAGAAGGCTGGCTGCTTTCTTGAACTGAGGAGATACATGTATTAGCAAGAGCTTTTGATGATGGCTATTTTTTCCAAACACAAGTGAATAGACAGAAAAAGCTTATCGAATGGCAAAGAAAGGAAAAGTATATATTTATGGAAAGAGAGAAGAAAGGGATGTTGAGTGTTTGTGTTAAAGTTTGTTCTTAGACTCTTCTGTTTGTATGCTGTGAAATACGTGAGACACTGAATAAGTTCTCCCCTTTGTTTATGCTAGCTTAATTCCTAATACTTGCAAACAACAGAATACTAACCAACATTCTCGAATTGACTGAAAACCTGCCAGACAAATGGTGTCATGGGATTCAGGCTGATGCCTTTTGAGGGAGAAGTTGCTGACATTGAAGAAGTGACTTTTTGTGTTGAGACTGGATGTGATCAGTGTCTCCTTTCTGCACTTGAACATGTTCTGACCAGTTTTGTCAATGTCAGACCACATCTGTCAGAAAGGTTTGATCTGAAGGATAGCTTATAAACGCACAACTTCAGACATGTAGAGTTTTATTGAAGAAAGTTCGTTCTCCCCTAGGAAAAGAAGGAAGGCACTCGTAGTTGGGTTGAGACTTGGGTCTGGAATGCTGATCGTCTCAGCTGTTTCTTTAGGTCTCAGCTAAAGCTCTGAGGCAAGTAGTAAGGTAGCATTTTGACTTTTGGTTTTTACCACAAAATGCTGAAAACTTAGTGTTTCAGGGGACACACAATATCTTTCCTAGAGGAAAGCTGCTTGGGCCCAGGAGCTTGGCATGTAAAAAGGTATTTGGAGACTCCCAGAAAATCCCTAAGAGAAGAAAAGCCTGCATATGGGGGAAGATACTAAGAGAGCATCCCAGACCCTAAGTGGAGCTCCTTTTAGGATGGGCACAATGCTCTGAATCCGTCTTTGCTTACTCTGAAATATAGGGGTCTAGTTCTCAGAGCTCAGTTAATGTCTTAGCTGCTCACCCATCTGAGAGAAGCCAATGTGTTCTGCACCTGAGCCCTCGACTTCAAAGGCCATCTAGAAGAGACTGTCCTGACCTTCTGCCCACTCCAACATGCAAGCCAAATCTAAGCCTTGCTGTCAGTAGACCTTTATCAGACCAACCCTGTAGCCAACCCCATGAACAGTTCTTCCTTTTACCATGCAAAGCATCACCTGTAGACTCTGGTCCACTATCCTCTCTAGACAGGTGACCTCTGAATGTAACTTCTGTTGACTGAAGCACCCGAGATCTACTCTTTGGCTAGGGGATCTGTGTGGTTCCTGAGAATCCAAAATGCCAAGTCTTCGCCTCTGCCCTGTCTTTATAGCTTGGCCTTGGGGAGGACCAGTGTCAGCACTTGGTTCACTTTTGCTTGGGGAAATAGAAATAACAAAGCTCACCAATTCATGTTGCACGACAGGGGGCCTCCTTTCCCCAGTATCACTAAATGACAGGCTTATATGAGCCCAGAGTTGGCTTGTCACTCTCATGGGCATTGCCACTAGGCTTCCTCAGGCCAGAGCTACAGTTCAGGAGGAGTCACACCCAGTTCCTCTTGCCTAGCTTGACTTGCTGACACTGGCAGTTGCAATGGAAAGGGCCGGCAAGCAGCCACTGCTGCATTTGCCACTGTGGAAGTCAGCTCAGTGAGGGGTGCTCTCTGGGGGTGATGTGGAGGAGCCTGTCACCATGCTGGCCACCCAGACTGTGGTGGCTGCTCACACAGCGAAGGCCTGGAAGGCTGTAGGATGGCCTGCTGGAATGGACTGGTGAGCAGGGATGGTGCAGAGCCCTCTCAATCTGAGGCACTGAGATCTGGGGATGGAAGTGAGGTGCAATTATGGGAGCTGGCCTTCTGGGGAAGCCTGGGGGGGGGGGGGTTCCTGAGAAGAAGGCAGTCATGTTCATTGGGACTTCCCCACAATTCTGCTCTCAGAAAACTCAGTGTGTTAAGCTCCCGTGCCTAGCACAGGGCAGGAGCTGCCTTAATGACAAGAGGTGCCTCATAGTCCATGTCTGACTCTGGTTCCTACTCTATGCTTTGCTCACCAGCTGACACAGTCCTTGGCTTGAAAATGAAGGGTGTGTGGGTCAGGGTCACCCTCCTTATATTGTGGTGACACTTTAACTGACTCCTTTTCTGACGTGTAAAATGAAAGACACTGGCTATGCTGTTTCTATGCCCAACTCTGATAGTTTATGCATCTGGTAAAATGGTACTGTCTGTGGGGCTGTTAAGGCTTTTCAAGGCCAGAAAGTCTGGGGGACAGTTAACAGGAGGGTAACAGGGCTCTGTCAGGAGGCTGCTGTGGTTTAGCCTGCCTGGGAGATCCAGGCAGGTGGGACAACATTTAGGGGTTGCTCCAGGCAGCTAGAGGGAGTCTGAGGCAGTCTGATTAGGTCAGGAGGCCTGCTTGTCTAGGCCCCAATTGCTTTTTAGGGTTGGCAATGAGACAGGTTAGATGTGAGGAAAGACATGTTACCATACGTCGATCACATGCTTCCTTCTCCACCTGTGAGTAGGCTCTAACATACCCCTACCATGAGGTCAGCCTTGGTCTTCTCACTAACCTACTGGAAATGCAATGATTCTGCATCTCAGGTCTCTTCCCTGCTCAGCAAGACCTGGGCACTGCTCCTCTGAGATTGCAGAGTGGTGGAAAAGGATCTTGCTCAGGGTAGGGAAACCTTTTGTTTTTGACTTTTGTTTTTATTTTATTTTCCTTTGTTTCCCTAGAGGGACAAAGTAAGCAACTTTGGACTGACTATAGGAGCTAATTTGACTTCAAATCCACATCTCCTCCCTCTCTCTGTAGGAATAGGGATGGGTGCAGGGTGTGCCTCTGGGCAGAAAGGGGTTGGGACTGGATAGTGTGTCCTACAACCCCTGGTCCAGGAAAGAGCAGTGAGGAATGAGGAGGCCTTGGGCAGGAGCCAGGGGTAGGGAAGATACAAGCTCTGGCTCCTGGAGAAAACTCAGGGCAAGGCCATAATAATTCTGGAAGCTCAGATATGAGAGATGGGAAGAAAGGGCAAATTGGACAGAATGTCCTTCTCAACTTTTGTGGGGGAGAGGTGTCCCATGGTGCTGTGGTCTGTGGCCCATATCACACTACTAAGCAATGTAAGTGAGATATGTTGGTGGACTAAACAGCTTGCTGAAAGCTGTGGTGGAGTCTGGAAGGCAGGCCTAAGTCTTCAGTTTTTTTCACAGGGTTTTACTGGGTGACTGGCTCCATCACAAATATGATGTCAACTATAATAGTGTTTATTAGAATGAAGTTGTGACATGCGTCCAGAAATAAAATTGGGTGGAGATGTGGTGTAATAGTTCATATTGTTTTTTTTCAGAATGAGGGGCAAAAGTGCATTTTCATTTATGAATTAATAAGTTTTATATATTTCAAAATTTTCTGTTATTTTATTCTGGGAATAATAGTCAAACTAGCTTGGGCAAACTGTAAGAAAAGGAGTGGGTTGTGTGCAGTCTGGGATTCACACAAACATGTTCAGTCTCTGGGAACAGGCTATGCTTCAGAAGTAACTTTCTAGCTCAGGAAAAGAAACTCGTAGCATGACACTTTTAGCTCAGCCTTTCTGGGCCTTCTGTCAGTGGATTACTGACTGTGCCTCACACATTTCAAATGCAAGACCCAGGAAAGGGTCCCCATAGACATCACTTTCCTGACAATGGCACATGAATCTTAGATCCTAGCTAGGCTTTAGGACCTTTTGGCCTCCGTGGGATTTTGCTGGTGAATGTCTTTGGCAGGCAGAGAAAGAACCAATTTTTCTTTGACTGAGAGAGCCTTTTCTTTTTCTTTTCTTTTTTCTTTTTTTTTTTTTTTTTGTAGAGATAGAGTCTCACTTTACCACCCTTGGAAGAGTGCCATGACGTCTCGGGACTCACAGCAACCTCCAGCTCTTGGGCTTAGGTGATTCTCTTGCCTCAGCCTCCCGAGTAGCTGGGACTACAGGCGCCCGCCACAACACCCAGATTTTTTTTGTTTCAGTTTGGCCAGGGCTGGGTTTGAACCCACCACCCTCAGTATATGGGGCCAGAGCCCTACTCATGAGCCTTTTCTTACCTGTTCTCCATCACTCTGCCTGTTATTATGATAATTCTAAGGTAGACCCACCTGAAGCTCCAGCCCTGGGAACTCCTGTCCAGATTTTAATACTCATGGAGTAGTGGAAAGGTCATGTTTTGTGGAGTCAGACAGATACACACTTTGTTACTCTGGGAAAAACACTTCATTCAACTCAGAGAACTCCCAATCTTCATTGGTAAGATGAGATGATTTCTTTGAAACCCACAAGATTTTTCAGAGAATCCAAAGACACCAAGTAAAGCCTTAATGTCTGTTCTCTTCCTAGTCCCATTACCAGTATGTGAATTTATTAAGTTTTAACAACCACCTCAGGTACACCTGTGATTGTCCTTGTTCTTACCAGTTAGGTCACATAGGCACAAAGAGGCTCAGTAGCTTATTTAGCATCACACAGAAGGGGGGTAGCATATTTGCACTTCTATTGAGATGTGTTGGCAGGACCTTTATAGTCAAGTTTGTGTAAGGGATTGTACTTGTTTGTGTAAGGGATTGTACTAGCAAGTGTCATGCTCTGGGAATGAGACCA
The DNA here is from genome assembly GCA_963574355.1 of Loris lydekkerianus. Lineage (NCBI taxonomy): Eukaryota > Metazoa > Chordata > Mammalia > Primates > Lorisidae > Loris > Loris lydekkerianus. The sequence continues at coordinate 12,728 of CAUYPK010120476.1, forward strand.
CTCAGATAAATGGGTCTACACTCATTGTGTTTTTACCACAAGAGATGTGCTGTTACCATTGCCTGATTTCTCTGTAGTGATTACTAACTGCAAGGTTAAGGCAAAGAATTCCATCTTATCAGCTTAGAATCAGGGACTGTTCATACAAAGACTTTTGCACCATCCTCTTGTGACTCCCAGGTTACCTATAGGCAATCATGCCATTCACCTTCCCAGCAAATATTTCTGATGATCTGATATATACAGAGCATGATCCTAGGGTCTGAGGGGAAAGCAGCGAATGTAATGTCTGGAACTCTCGTATTCATGGAAGTTTCACCATGAAGGGAAAGAAGCAAAATGCACACTAAGAAGGAAGAGCTACAGGATCACACATTGGGTTGAGTACTCTGGGGAAAATCAAACAGAGAAGGGACAAGAAAGTGTGGCCAAAGAGCCTTCCCTGATGCTGGCACTGAGAAGGTGGCAGCTGACAACAGGAAGAGGGATGGCAGGAAAGTGTGACTTCTTCTGGAGGAGGTCAGGGGAAGGCATGGAACCAGTGGGAAGACTTGTTTCCAGCCCTCCCTAGCTTCCCCTCCACTCACCCATTTGACCAACTCCTAGATCTCCAGGTACTGCTCCACGATACCAGTGTAAATCTTTCCCACCATAATCTTTACAGCTTTTGTCTTTCTTGAAAAAAAGAAGAATAAATGAAGCTTAGGGGAAGCTGAGCTAGTCTTCGCCCCCTACTCCCTTTACCTGGGCTTACCTGTCCATCCATTCCAGATGGATGTTACACTAAGCTACCTATTGGACCTTATCTGGAGTATCAGACTGTGTGAGGGATGTAGTCCCACTGGAGGTCATGTTGAGGCAAGTGTCCAAGGTGGTTATGGTACCTAAAAAGAACTTTACTCTCACAGATTCTTGTGACCCCAGCCTTCTCCCACTGCTCCCATGCATTTTAAGAGACATTGTGTGGATGTGGAGTTGGACATGTGTAGTCTGTGTAGACCAACAAATAGAAACATGGCCAAAGTGAAGAGAAGAAGATTCTTGCCAATGTGAATTAGTACCTTATGATAGATTTGCTAAAACGAAATGGGGTGTCTGGGTAGGCTGAGTTCCAAGTGGCTGGAGGAATGCAAACACAGACAGGGTGTACCCTCTTCTGGGAACATTGTAGAGAGGATTCAGTTGATTTGAGCTGAAATTTATGATTCTGTGATTCTAGTGGAATGCCTGAGGGCAGGTGATGGGAACAAATAAGGCTGGAACCTCCCACTGGGACCATATCAGGACCAGGTCCCAGGATGTTCCAGTTGCTTCTGCTGGGCATAGTCATGGTGCTCTTCATGGATGAGGGTGAGATCTGGAGAGGGAGGCAAGGATGGATATGAAAGGATGCTTGGGAGGGAGAAAGAGGTTTCTACATGTGGCTTTTGGGGCTGCTGTAAAATAATTTAAAGATAATTTTTCTTCTTGTCTTCACAGGAGACAGAGTTCTGACACAGAAATGTATGTTGCAGTTGGTTTGCACTTCTTGGGTGAATATGCCACAGTGAGAGAGAACATACTTGATTTCTTAACACATTGTCCCTAGCTCCTCCCTGACTCTATTCCATTCTCCTCCCTCACTGCTCTAGTGCCTTCTTTCTTCTCCCAAACTTGGGAAGGGTGTCTTTGACTTCCTTGGGAGTCATAGCTGTCACCCACTTGAGGAAGTAAGGGACCTCTGCCAGAGGTTGGGGCGCAGATCTTCTTGTGAAGTTTGTACTACCCCAGTATGCTTACAGGTGGGAGCAGTCTTCTGATGCGGAATCACTTTCCCTAGAGAGGTTCTTTAAAACTTCCCTCTCCCTTTCAAGGGATTCGATATTGCAATGAATGTAAACACTTTGATGGATACAAATGCGTGGGTGGCATGAAAAAATGCTGGAAGTTTGATATATATCGTCGCAACAGGAGCTGTTCCACAGAGAATTTTTATGTTAGTGATCGTTTATCGGGTAAGTGGGGGTTATAGAGAGACATAAAATATCATCAGTGGTGATCATAATCCCTGGAGTCAAGGTGTAGAAGGTATCTGAGGATCATAGGAGAGGCTGGGAGGGAGTCTGGGATACCAGGAGAGTGTGGGGAAGTGAGATTTACCATTTACAGACCTGGGTGTGGAGGCTTTGTGGGATGTAGGTGTCTTTTGCCTAGTCATGGTTGGAGATACTTAGAAAAGATGCAGACACAATTTTGGGGTTCAGTCCAGTTTACATAAAACTGATGAAGTTCTGGAGAAAAGCAATTCCTAGGAAGATGATGAGATGGGCAAACTGAGTGATGTGCTTTTTTTTCTTTAGGGAGATACCTGTTTCGTTACACCAAACTGTCTTGTAAGGCCTGTGAGGAGGGAATGTTCCAATTATTCCATGACCTCCTGAGAGAAACATTTTGCTGCACTGATAAAAACAGGTGTAATAATGGCTACCATAATTTAGATATTACAAGGTTATATGGATTAGAGCATGAAGATGAATTGATGAGTGCTGGTTCAGAAAAAGGTGAAGATTAAAATTTTTGAACTGTATCTCCTTATAGTCTTGGCTTTTTTTTTTTTTTTTTTTTTTTGACTCAATGGCATCATCATATTACATTTTCTCCAAACCTAGACTACATTCTGTCATCTCTTCTAGTAGATCTACTTATGGAAGCTCTGTCTTTCCAATGTCCATGCTTCCATTAATAGGAAAGGGTAAAGGTATAGGTCATAAAAAACCCAGTTTCTGCCTTCTGGTTGGAGTCCTCAGTCTTTCCTACATGATACCTCCTGGCAGTGTCTAATTGCCTTTGAGTTCTGATGCTAAACGTGGGTTAAAGCCAGAATTCTAAAGTCTCTTGCTAAGGGAGCAAAGTATTTTTTTATGGTAGAGCTTCTGGTGGAAGATCAGGAAAAATCAAATTGAATACAAATTGGGACAAGGAATTAGGAGATTGTGAGAGAACTATTTGGAAGTGGAGTAGAAGAGGTATTTGATGAGGGGGTTTATAGGGAGGCATTGTATTAAGCAGGGGTTTGGGAAAGTCAGTGTGACATTAGAAAACATTTTCTAACTTATGTGAAAGGAATAGTCAATGTACTAGCCAGAGAGTCAGAATGCCTACACAAGTGTAGCTGCTTCTGACCACATAGCCCTAGGCCATTGGGTCTTCAGTTTTCTTCCCTGGATCTCATAGCTAAGCCCAATGTAGCAGACTGTTGGCCAATTGCTTTCTGAGCACATGCTATTGTTTGAGAGTCTCATGTTGAAATGTGATTGGCAATGTAATGGTATTGGGATGTAGGACGTTTCAGAGGTGTTTCGCTCATGAATGGATCATCACTGACATGGGTTAATTATGGTGAGAGTAGACTCCTGACGAAAAGGATGAGTGTGGCTCAGTTTCTTCTCACTCTGTCCTCCATATTTACTTGCCCTTCCACACATCATCGTGCAGCAAAAAGGCCCTTGCCAGACTCTGGTGCCATGCTCTTGGACTTTTAAGCTTCTAGAACCATGAACTAAAAAAGTTTCTGTCCATTACAAGTCACAGGTATTTTGTTGAAACAATAGAAAATGGACTAATACGGCATGTGAAAGATACCTAGTCCTCAAAAATATTTAAATATTGCCTTTCATTCAGTGATAAAAGCTGAAGTTTTATTAACCTATTGACCTACCCCTGCAATAGAAAATGTTAGGGACAGATAAGAGTTTCAGATTATCACTATGGTTTTCTTTTAAAAAGCCATGAAATGACAAAAATTAATTCCTGAACTATTATTGACTGACTTTAGATTTATATTTTTTATAATTGTTAAACTTCCTATGTATTAGAATCTATAGGCACTATTATATTTATTTTTTAGCTATAAAATTATATACATTGTATGTAGTATTATCCAAGGGTTAGTAGTATCCCTTTTGATTTCCAGGATTGAAATTATGTATTAGTTTCTATAGTATTTGTATTTACATAAGTAAAATAAAATATTTATATCTACAAATTAATTTGAAAATATTTTCAATGTATGCGATGAGATTTCTCCCAAATTGTATAATGTTAGGATAGAATACTATATTTTAATATCTTGAGAAACAGAAAATATGGTAGATTCTTTCATTCACAGTTGGTTAGTTAGTTTAAATCAACAGAATAGAAATATTGGTAGTAGGTTCTAAAATAGTAATGGTTTATAAAGAAGTTACTGTGATGTGTGCATAGTGTCTGGAGTGGTCCCAAGCCAGTAAAAATTATGTTGAGACAAACACTAAGAAGAAGGTTCAGATTAGAGAACAGACACAATGTGAACAGTGAAGAGTAGACACTGAGCGATACAGACAGGTGGAGACTGAAAACACATGTTAATAGATAAACTTGAAGTGAAGATTTATAAATCACTGTGGCACTGTCCCCAAGAGTTGCACTTTAGTCAGAATGGGACTCTTGATCCAGTTTTCCTGAACTGTGACCTGTTTTGGATTTCTGTGAGATACTGAATTCTTTGTTGCCCCATGTCACAATTATTCCCATTTGCCACCCCATTTTCTTGGTCCGATCAGAATAAATTTCTGTTCTTTATATTAAAAAAAAAAACAAAACCAAAAACAAATGGAAAGTAAAGGGGACAGTAAAGGAGACTGGAAGCTGAGCAAGTTCACCAGTTCTATATTTTGGCCAAGAATACTAGAACTTCTAGGTCCACCAGCAAGCAAAAATCCCTTGCCTGGTAGTGTACCTACAGTGGCAAAATTGATCATTGTCAAGGGAAGACTAACTTATTATATGGAACTAAAAACCTGGGAGTTTATAACATTGGGAAGAACATGGGTTCATTTGTATAAATATGTGTAAAACGATAGAAATCCAAGGGGGGTTGAGGGAGGGGTATTGGTGGAATCACACCTACGGGGCATCTCACAAGGGCAAGGGTGAAACTCAGCAAATGTGAAATGTAAATGTCATGCCCCGGTGACTGGGAAAATGCCAGGAAGGCTATGTTGAATATTGGGATGAAAACGTGTCAAATGGTTTATGAAGCTAGTATATGATGCCCCATGATCATATCAATGTACACAGCTATGATTTAATAAAAAAAAAAATAAAAAAAACAAACAAACAAAAAAAAAAAGTCAAAAAATTTTCCAGCTGTAAAATACTCTAGATTGCTATAAAGCAATAAAGTAGCAAATGAAAAATGAGACAAAAATTAATTTATATATAAAATTGTTTATCATCAGTTATGCTAGCTGATATCTTGAAAATAGTGGTTGATGTAATATTATATGATTTAGCTGCAAGTATGTGTGGCAATAAATTAAAGTCTGAAGTTATTCTCCAGTCATGTAAAATATTGAACACAGCATATCATTTAAAAATGATGTGTAGTGCACCATGTAGAGAGCCAAATGACAATCTATGATAATACTTGCTGACCCTAGCTCTCTGACAAAGCCACAGTTTAACTTGTTTATCGACAGGTAGATTATTACAGATTAAAGTGGTTCACAAAATATGGCAGCTCCAATTCTTTAGTAATAGTTTAACTGAGCTATTCTTGAAAGCCCTTCGTCCAAGGAGCTCACGATACTACTAACAGGTACTTTCATGTCTACACATTTATCTGATAATTTCTTATTTGCAGTGCTTCAGAATCTTAATTAGCATCCATCAATGATTTCTGCGAGATGTCCTAGCATATTTAAGATATTTAAAGATGAAAGACTTAAGGCCTGCAAACTGATTAACTCCTCCAAAGACATACCATTAGACCACTTGCCCTCCAAGGCTCAACTGTGTCTTTGGATAATTGACTCATATTTATATCTTGTGTTAGGGGAACAGATCAATTGGCCTTTTCAGGACCATTTGATTTTGGGCAAATTGCTTTACCACCATTTGTTTTCGTCCTTACATGACTGTAAATAAAAATATTACTGACTTTCATCATTATAGTTACTTTACAGAAAGATTGGTCTAATTCATATGCTGTTTTTCTTTTCCAGAAAAGATCTATGTATATCAAATATGATTAAACCCTTCTTTGTTGTTGCAAATACTTTGAGGAAAGGATTTTATTTTATGTTTAGGGGATAATGTATGTTCTTAGAAACCCAAACCCTTTGAATTCTTTTCATATGTTTCTGTGGAATATTTAGCAACTGAAATCTCCTTCATTTAAAGTGTCATGAACAACAGACGGTGCCCCTAAAAAGACTAGCTTCATATTCAAGTTGTTTTGCAAAAAAGCACTGTCCTTGAATTGTATTCGAAGTAAACTTAATGCTTGTGAGTACAGATCAGAAAAGCAAGTGAACCAGAAGATGGAAATGGAAGATAATAAATAATAATTCTTACATTTAAATAGTTTCATTGTTATCATAAATACCAATCTTGGCCAGAACTACAAAGGTGAAGTTTTAGTATCTAAATTCATCCCCTGTCTGTGCACTTGGAAACTTTGAATGAAAGTTTCCTGTGTGACTTTATAAGGTAGATGAATCTTTGAGATCCTTGTGTGAATTTCCCTTAACTCTTGAATGCAGTTTCTTCCCTCATGTTTAAGTCTTTTGGCTTTATGTGACCATCATTCCATTTTCCTTGTCTGTGGGTCACTGACTGCTACTGACTTCAAAATAAATAAAATTATGTTGTCTTGCCACTTGATCATCTTACTTCTAGCAAACCTAGCCATCACATTTACTCTATGAATAAGGGACAACTGTGGTTTCACATATAGTTAAGTCTCATGCAGATGTATATATTTTACATTTTTGCTGTTGACCACTAATTGGGATATGAAAACATCAGCATTTTTTAAAATTTATTTATTTTTATTGTTAAATCATATCTGTGTACATTAGTGCAATCAAGGGGTACAATGTGCAGGTTTCATATACAATCTGAAATATTCTCATCGAACTGTTTAACGTAGCCTTCAAGGCATTTTCTTAGTTACTGTATGTAGGCATTTGTATTCTGCATTTTGAGGATATTTATTCCCCTCAAGTTCTGGTGTTTGTTTTCTCCAGTTTTCATACCTGTCTTGTCTTGTGTATTCCAGAATATCTCCTAGGAAGCTCACTACTACTCCTTTCTAGAGTTTTAATCTACCTACTACAAGGAGGAAAAAAAGAGTAAAACAGCTTTGTCTGCTATTTAAATTTCCTAACTTAGTAGGGATCAATGGAAAAATATTACTAAGAAGACATTTGTTGGAGGAATTGTTTTATAGTTCATTTTATGTCAAGTTGGAGCATGTTTTAGATGAGATTAACATTTTAATCAGTGAAATTCTAGTAAAACAAATCAATTTCTATAATGTTGGTAGACCTTATCCAATCAGTCAAAGGTCTAAATAGAACAAAAGAGACTCATTGAACAAGTGGAAATTCTCTATTAGGTACCTTTGGACTTAATCTGCACTATCAGCTCTTCTGGTTCTCCAGCCTACAGGCCTTTGAACTAAAACTGCCCCATCATTGGCGCTTCTGGGTCTGCAGTCTATACACTGCAGAGTTTTAGACTTGCCAGCCTCCATAATCAGAGGAGCCAATTTCTTATAACAAGTCTCTTTCTACACACACACACACACACACACACATACACACACACATTATATTAATTGGTTTACTGGACAATTCTAATACAAATTGATTCCCAGTTCAAGATAGAATATGATAGATCAGGAAATGTAGAAAGAATTGAAAGTAGCAAAAACAATGTGATGAGAATATTGAGAGTTGAAACAAACCACTTGTATGATTCTGAGTCTCAGTGGACTTGAAGCTTGTTTTGTATCAAAATTGAACCAGATAAATTAATATCTTCTAATATCCTTTAAAGCCTTAACATAGATGGCTACATAAATCTCTAGATATTCTTGGTCTGGGAAAGGCTGGTAGTTTCTTTGATACTTCTTTCTTCACTATTATGGTATCAAGAATTATGAGAAAAATGTACAGCATGAGAGCATTTGTCAAATATAAAGGAATGGACATTTACCACCAATGAAATAATGTAAAAGGGCAAAGCCCAATCATCTCCTACCATATTCAATAAAAGTAAAAATACTCTGTGAGAGGTAGATAGACAGTGTGCCTTCCAACTCAGGATCAGGTGCCCAGTCAGGCAAATGTCCATGTGACTCTGTGTGGGGAAATCAGCAGTGTAGGCAACTGAGGCCATCAATTAGTAGCTTAGACTACAGAAGCTGAGATGTCTGCCTGAGGAGTTGAGACTTGCTCTCCTCCCCCAAGCCGGCTTTCTCTCTCCTGACTGCACCCATTATCTGGCTGCTTCAGATGTTCTATTACCCTATATCCTTGCTTACCCTTTATGCAAAATTCCTGAGGGCTGTAATCTCCCCCCTCTCCTTTTTAACCTTGACTGCTAACTACTGACTGCTGTGCATTCTTGCAAATATACTCTGCTGACAGTACCCAATAAAAAGACTCCTGAGAAGCAGGACAGGTTGCTGCATTGTTTTCAGGCTGCTGCTTGGCACCTGTAACAATGTATGTGCTTCCAGGCTTGCAGGCTTTATTGCTGTAAGTAAGATTGGTGTAAAGTCTCTCAACTTTTCCAGTGCCATCTCCTTTGCTGACTACCATCCCAGGTTGGGGTCCATGAGATTCCCAACACTACTCAAGAAATACATGCTCAAAACAATCAAATTCTTTCTATGAACAATTTCTTGTGTATGTTAGACATTTTGTTTTAATAGCATTTATGAGTTTAATAATTCTAAAAGAAAAAGCACAAGACAGTAAGTAAACCAACTTTCAAGAATGACATATCCCAGAAATGTGAGTTAAGACCCCTGAGGCATCAATTAGAAAGTTAATGGGAGATATGAATATAATTGCTGCTGTGTCAGTGCCTTAAGTATTTCCTGTTTCCTCTTACATGTTTTGCTGAATGGTTTTGTTAAGTGATTTCTTTCTCGGCTTCCCCTCCCACCTTCCTTTGGAATCTTGCTTTTAAAAATCTCTGTAATTAATTTCTCATTATTAAATTTTCTTCTTTTGTTCTCATTATGCCAAGATATTCTTTTATAATAAAATGGAAATTACGTTTTTAACTAGCTGTGCATAATTTTATCTACATATCAGTCATTTTCATCAACATCGTGCTCATATCATTACAGATTTTTGTGCATTTGCTGTGTGCTACTTTTCTAGACATAAATAGTTTATGAGAATTTAAAGAACACAGAGAGTAAATATGAAGGATTATATAAAAATAAAGTAGGTGTTCAGGTTAACAAATAATACGTTACTTCTTTTTCATGCTTATGTAAGTGTTCATTGAAAACAAATTCTGAATACTAAAAATACAGCTACAGAAGCGAGTGTTACATTTCAAGAATGATCATAGAATTGTTCTCATACTATTGGCTATAAACTGTGTTCCTTGATTGGAACAAATGTAATTTGGTGGTCCAAACTGGTAAAGTATATTCTGTTGCAGTCCTTTTATGATATTTTGAACATTTGCATCTACCAAAAGTATGCAAAGCCCTGTCTTCAGTAAGGATCTATAGGCAGTCTCCAATCTACAAATATCCAACTCATGTATGAGATGTACTTAGGAATGGAGGCTTTTACAGGTAGTGGGTAAATGTACCTATTCCAACTTACATACAAATTCGACTTAAAAACAAACCTAAGGAACGTATCTTATTTGAAACCTTAACCTATCTTAATAACCCAGGACTGCCTATATTCTGATCAGGATCTGTTAATAGTTTCCCTGGGTTACCAGAAATGGTCTGATTAGACTACTTGGCAGCTATGTGAGGGGCCTTCACCTCAGGGAATCTGTACAGTCATCTGTTAGTGTTCAATAGTTAGGTGTTGTCCTGATCTACCATACTTCTCCATTCTGAAACGTTCAATACCAAGCTGACTTCTCTTAAATTAGTCACGCTCTCAATTCATTTAGCAAAAGTTCTTCAGGAAGCTGATGTTACTGACCCACAAAAGGAGACAAGTTTTCCACATTGTACTCCTTGGTTTCAGTAATTATTTTTTGTCCTCACCATCACCTTGAGAACCTGTTTGGTGACCAGAATTATAAAAGTTCTGTTTTTATTTCAGTGTAATTTTCCCTTTGGTAGTGGGTTTAAGGCTAGAGGCTACAGCTTACAGTTGACCCAAATAGAAGCTTGATTCAGAACCAGCATTTACCCTAATACTTTGATTTTAGCTATTACAGTAGAAAAAAAAAATAGCCCAAAGGGATTGTATATTTAACTTGTTTACCATGATTTTGCCTTTCCTTATGTGTCTAGTAAGCCAACTCCTTAGCAGTTGGGTCTAAGATTTGTAAATTCCACTGGTAACTTTTACCTCAAGTAACTGATCACAGCCTGGCTGCTATCTTATACCCAAGAGGAGCTGGCATCTATCCAGGGATCAAAGGTTCATCATTTCTTGCCTCCTCATCCTTTTCCCAAATGATACATTCACCATGTTTCAATCAGTCAGTCATTTTAGTGAATCCTGATTTGAATGCCAACTGTATTATCCTAATTGATGAAAAAAATGGCAAAGTTAAGCCTTCATTTATAATAAAATAAACTCTCAGCAACAAATGAAGAAGCAAATTTCTTCAATTTGAGGGCATCATAAAAAAAAGTCACCCCCTTCAATGCTACAGCTAACCTTATACTTCAGTGGTCAAAGACTGAAAGCCTTTCCCTGAGATTAAGAATAAGGTGAAAATGTCTGTCTGCTCTGATACTTCCCTCCTCCATTTCTGATACCAGATCTTGAATTTTTAAAATTCCTGTGGGGTGTGTGTGTGTGTGTGTGTGTGTGTGTGTGTTTGTGTGTGTGTGTATGGCTGAAACTCTCTATCTCTGTTTCTTCATGCATGTTGGACATATTTTCCCTTGGATCTGTTAGCATTTTTATTACCAATACTTTGAAGTTTTACATCCAATAATTCCAACCTCTGAGACATCTTTGAGTCTTCACTGATACCTTTCTACCTTGACCACAGGCCACATTTTTATGCCTCTTTGTGTATCTCATCATGCTTGATTGCATAGAGAACATGTATAAAAGAATATTGGATACTGACATTAATATTTACTTCCTAAAAAAGCATGCCACTTCTCTTGCCGGCTGCTAGAGGAGCACCTATGTTAGCGTGGTCTTCTGTTGCTGTGCAGCTGGCTGGCTATTTATTCACTCATCCACATGTGTTTGATTCAGTTCATCACTGGCTTCAGTGGTTGCACACGTAAAATCAGGACCTTACCTTCAATGGTGTTTGGAGACTAAGCACTGACAAAGTTCCAGAAATTTCTTAGGATTTTGTAGATGAACCACAACCTTCACTAACTATGGATAATGTTTTTCTTCTTTATATTCTAGATGTCAGCATTTGGGGTTGGAGGAATTATCAGTAGGTGGAAAATTATGGGAAGTGTTAGCATATGGGTACAGATACACTCTGTGATTGGGGCTTCTCTGAGTTCAGTGAGTAATGCCATATGGTGGCTAAAAGTTTGTTAAAAGTTCTATTAACTCCTCCTTAAACCCATCTGTGGTACATTTGTTCTCATTCTTATGTGTAAACAGCTGTGGTTTTTTTTTTTCTGCTATCACAGACTTGTTCATTTCTTGGATAAATTTATTTGGGTTTCCTTGTATCTTCAGATTTTGGATTTGGCTTTAAGAACTATGATTTTGCAGTGTATTTGATTTTTTTTGGTTGTCAGGGTAAAATGTTGTGGTCACTTTGCACTTTTTACAGCCTAATTGAATTTTTTGTTTACTTAAGTGCTTTTTTACCTTTCTTTCTGGAGTTGAATGCTTTGGTTATAAAATTTTAACAATTTGTTATCTAATAATGAAATTATTTAAAACCATGTATTGGCATCTGAGTTGTTGTATAGAATGCTTGTGTTATTAGTTTCTCTTTTTTTGTGTGTGTGTATGTGGTTTTTGGCCGGGGCTGGGTTTGAACCCACCATCTCAGGCATATGGGACCAGTGCCCTACCCCTTTGAGCCACAGGCACCATCCAATTTCTAAATATTTTTTATTGTAATTTTGCTTTTCATTACCTCTGGAGTACTTGGGAACTTGTGTATGTGTGTATGTGTGTGTGTACATGTGTGTGTGTAGGTGTGTTTGTGTGCTCATGCTCATGCTTAATTCTAGTTTTTGTTGCATTGTGATTAGAAAGTATAGTCAGAACAATTTCTGCTTTGGGAGATCGTGGGGTTCTCTTTATGTCCTGACACTTGATGGCATCATCTTTGAGTCAGGTTTCTGGGGTCATCCAGCGTATAGGTAGGGAATCAATATTTACTAAAAGAATGAAAGAAGCTTTTTTGTGTGGCAAATGTTGACTAGATACTTTAAAAAGCCATTTGTACATCTAAAGTTAGATCTACGTTATTATTCACTTTAGAACTTTTATGTTTTCCTAATTGATCAAAGATTGAGAGGGGTGTGTTTTTTCCTATTTGCATATTTTTGAGGGTCAAAATTTTAGTTTGCTCTTAATACATAAAAGCAACAAATTTTGTTGCTCTTAATACATAAAGGTTCACCCTAGCTGTACTTAAAAAAATTAATCTTTATAATTATTCTTTCACTTGGTTAAGTATCTTTGCATGTTTATCACTTTAATAAATAGTATTTAATTGTTGCATTCTTCTTGTTTGACAAAACTTTTTGTATGCTTAGGCTTTTAAACTCTGCTGTATGTCACATTTTAGTGTGATTCTTAGACATGATGGTTGGTTATATTTTATTCCAGGTTCAGTACTAGACCCTTTGTCTTTAACTCATTTTCATTTATTGCTTTGGCTGTGTGTTTTTCTTGATACTTCCATATTGTTTTATGTTTTGTAGTTTTGAACCATTCTCTCTCCTTTCATCACTCTCCCTCCTCTTAGTTGCCTTCTCATCCCTTCCTATTCCTCCTCCTCTTTTTTTCATTTACCTTTTGCTATGTAGACAACTTTTTTGTTGTTATTTTTGCTTCTCTTCTATTTTCTAATCTTACAATACAGTGTTTTGTTTTAAATTTTACTAGTTTTAACCTTTAACTTTAAAAGATGCTTGACTCTACATTTTTATAGTTGCCTAGGTGACAAATAAATCATTCTCTTATGACTGCTTAGCCATAAAAGATGAATAATGTAGAATATGTGTCTACCTTGGCTACAAATACTAATGGCCATTTCGTCTCCATAGTTCTATTAGTGCCTGTTTTCCTGACCGCTGTAATAGTTGGCTTATATTCTTAGTTGTAAGAGTGTTTATCATTTTCTGAATTTTCATAGCTATTTTCTTTAGAAACTGAGCAAGGCTGATTTAAGTATTACTAGCCAGGTGCCATTTTCTGAATTTGCCTCTGCTAAGTTTATAATGGTTGTTGGCAAAACATAGAAAAGGTATTGATTTTTTTTTATTTATCTTTTATTCAGCTAATTTACCAAACTGCTTTATTAATTCAACTGGGTTTTTAATTGCTTCTCTGATTATGTAATTATATCATCTGAAAATAATGAAAATTTTGTATGCGATTTTCCAGATTTAGTCTTTATAAATTATCATTTCTGTCTTGATTTACTGGTAATATGGTTTGGCTATTTGTTCAAAACACAGAATTGCTTTAATAATCATTATTTTAAAAAAAGTTCACACGATAACTGCATAATAATGTGTTATTGAATGTTTATATTATGCCAAGTATACACATCTATAATTTACACTTTCCTCCCCTTTTTCTCTGATTGAACATAGCCATTTTTAGCAAACTGAATCATCTTTTTTTTCAAGAGCTCCCCAAGTCACTAACCTGGTTCTGAGATCATGTTTCTGCATTTCTTAATATCCATGTATCTCAAGTCAGCATTAACCTGAACCTGGTGTTTTAATCTCATTAAGAGTAGTTACGTGCTTCCTTTCAGTGTTTTCTTGCCTGTGACATGTTTCAGTGTTCTCCCTAGATTGCATTGAACCTGTACGTGGCTCTCTTCTATAGGTTGAAACATATGAAATTGCCCTTAGGTGGAAAAGGAGATATATGGAGATTCCTTCTGATCCTACCCATATGGGTGAGTCTCATATGAGCAGTCTCAACACACAGGTTTTCAAAAATAGATTCCTGTATATTGTGGATACAAGCAACAGATAAATAAATAGTAGAAACAGGACACTCCTTTGTGCTGGGCATCCTCCCTTGAATGGTCTTGGCTGGAATTTAATATGATCTGTTTGGACATTGGTTTGACTGCTACTGAGATTCAATCTCAAAGGAAAACCAAAGGAACCCATTGAGTGGTGAGTTCCACCACCTCATAGCAGTTACACTTGTGATTAGGGCTTTATTTTCCTATAGCTTTGTCCTTTCCCTCAATTCTGTTCATTTGTTTATTTCCACCAAGATTTTTCTACTAGAGGATGGGGTTTAATTCACCATTCCTAACCTGAATCCATTAAGGGGGATGTTTTTGTCCAGCCTTCTCCTTCCTCATTAATAGGAACTAATAAGTCTCTTTCTAATGGAAGTCTTTGTCTTACCAACCTGTCTTCCTTTCCATGTTGGTTAGATAGAAAAGTCAGGAGAATTCTGTTCTTCATTTCTGACTCTGTTCCTTATTTGTTTGGAGACTTTGGCAAAAGTGGCCAATAAATAAGATATAGTAATAAGTAAATTATAATGGACTACCTGAGAAGATCAAAGGCAGAGGGAGTAGATATTTAAGTGAGGATAAAAGGATAAATGTAAGTGGCCAAGTGGAGGGAAGGGAAGTGTTATTTACACCACACATTACAGAGGCTGAGTACTAGAGAATTTCAGTATGAGCTAAATAGCACCTGAAGCTAAATTCTGTATTTCTTCTGTTGATTATGTAATTTCTCAGAAATTAAAGGTAGAAAATTGGAAGCTGCTACTCTGAACCTAATCTAGGCCTTAAGGAAAGATTGGTCAGTGAATTGTGAATTCTGGAACGTGGGGCAGGATGATTGCCCCCTTCAAGTTCTCACACAGTCGTTTAAGGGGAGTAGTGGGCAGAGACAAGTGCCTTGATTTTAAAAAGACAACTTCCAAATAAGAAGGTAATGTGGGAATATTCTTATATCCTGAACATATGAAAAAAAAAAGAGTCCCAAGCTTGAGCTCTATCATAAGCAAAATTCCAAACATGAAAGGAAAAGATCCATGTGAATCAAGAGATAGAAGCGAATGAAGAGATTCATGCTGCCCTTCATAAAGCTTTCCTATGAGATTTTTAAATATTTATAAAAGCTTATCTATCTATAGATAATCTATAGGAGATGCATAACTAAAAATTCATGTAAAAACTTAAAATGGTGCTGTAAGAAGATTATGCATATGGCCAATAGTAGAATAAGCTGAAATTTGCAAAGAAGGGGAGGGAGGTTTGCAGGACAGAAACAACAAGGGTTCAGTGTTCCTGATATGTTATCAGCTTCCACGCCATCAATGAGAGCAATCCAAGGAAAAAAAAGACCCCTTGATTATATATGAGGGCATCTCAGGGCATCATTCTATGACCTGCCTTCTACTTTCTTTCCCAAACCTACTTATTTTTTGTGGCATAGGTAGATTCTGTCATTCTAGCTCTTATATAAATGCTTCAATAAGGCTTACTTCCTCTTTTCCTAGAAAAAAATTTTTAACGATTTTGTTATAAAATATTTAATCATATAAAAATGTTCTATTAACACATCTATGCCTACTATGTACATGCTGATATTCTTCATCTTTATCTATAGCAAGTGCTGAACTGACTTGTTTTTTTGAATTTATTTTTTATTTTTATATTCATGAGGTATAAGTGCAGTTTTACTACATTGACATATTGTAGTGTAGGAAAGTCAGGGCCTGCCTTCTGTCACTGGAGTGTCGCATATTGTATTCACCACCCCAAGCAACCTCCCATCATCCACTGCCTTCCCACCCTCCTAACTCTCTGAGCCTCCATTGTCTATCATTTCAAACTCTACTTACTTGTATAGATGTCATTTTGTCCTCACTTATAAGTGAGACTATGTGACACTTGTCATTCTGTGTCTGAGTTGTTTCATTTGAAATAATGACCTCCAATTCCATCTCTGTTGCTGCTAAAGATGGTGATTTTATTTAATTTTTTTATGATTGGGCAGTATTTCATTGTGCAGATATAGCACATTTTATTTATCTAATGCTCTGTTGATAGACACTTAAGTTGGTTTCATATATTTGCTATTATGAATAGTGCTATGATAAACATGCAATGGCAGGTATCTTTTGTATGCATTGATTTACTTTCCTTTGGGTAGATACCCAGTAATGATATTGCTGGATTGTATGGTAGTTCTATTTTCAGTTCTTTGAGAACTCCTCATATTATTTTCCATAGACCTTGCACTAATTTATATTCCCACAGTGTATAATAGTTCCCTTTTCTTTATATCTCCAACATTTGTTATTTTTTGTCCTTTTAATAGTAGCCATTATGATTGATATAAGATGATATTAGATTATGGTTTTAATATGCATTTCTCTCATGATTAGTGATACTGAACTTTTTTGCCCATGTGCTTCTGTGGTCATATGTCTTCTTTTGAAAAATGTCTATTCATGTCCTTAGCCTCCCTTTTAATGGGATTAATTTTGTTGTTATTGTTGTTGAACTGTTTGAATTCCTTGTAAATTTGGGTCATTAGTCATTAGTCTCCTGTTGTATATATAGTTTGCAAATATTTTCTCCCATTTTGTCTGTTGATTATATCTTTTGGTATGCAAAAGCTTTGTAGTTTAATTAAGTCCTATTTTCTAATTTTCTTGCCTAAGCTTTTGAGGGATAACTTCCAAACTTATTCTATGAAGCCAGCTTTATCTTAATACCAAAATCAGATCAGAATACAACAATTGCAAAAAAGAACACAATAGGCCAAAATTTGATGAACACAGATGCAGAATTCTTAACAAAATACTAGAACACCAAATCCAAAAGAATGTTTAAAAGGGCATTCACCATGATCAAGTGAGATTTATCACAGGAATGCAAGGGTGGTTCATCATGTGCAAATTAATAAATATATGAGATTAACAGAAAGAAGGGCAAAAACTATATGATCACTTTTAAAAATGTGACAAAAGCATTTGACAAAATTCAAGATCATTTCATGATAAAAACTTGTACTATTTTAAAAACCTATAGCCAATTTTCCAGTGGGAAAAGTTCAAATTTTTTTTCTCTAAGATTAGGAACAAAACAAGGATGTTTACATTTGCCACTACTATTCAATGTGGTAGTGGAGGTCCTAGCCAGAGCAGTTAGTCAGGAGAAAGAAACAAAAGTTATCCAAATCAAAAAAGAAGTAGTATTTTTCCTCTTTGCAGTGAGACATGATCTTATATATAGGAAACCCTAAATACACTAACAAAGAACTGTTAGAACTAATAAATGAATTCAGTAAAGTTGCAGCATACACAATCAATATACCAAAAATCAGTAGCACTTCTATACACTAATTGCAAATTATACAAAAAAGAACTAAGAACACAACCCCATATAGAGAAAAATAAAATACCTAGGAATATATTTAACCAAGGAGGTTAAAGATCTCTATACTGAAAACTGTGATGTGTCTTCACATTCTTCTTTTGTGAAGAAGACACAATAAATAGAAAGGTATCTTGTGCTCAAGGATTGGAAGAATTGATACTGTTATGATGTCCAAACTAACCAAAGCAACCTGTAGATTCAATGCAATCCCTGTCAGAATAAAAATGACATTCTTTATAGAAATAGAAAAAAATTTTAACATGTGTATGGAACCACAAAAGGTTCCAAATAACCAAAAGAATATTGAGCAAAAAGAATAAAGTTATAGACATCAGACTACACGACTTCAGTATATACCATAAAGCTATAGTAACCAAACAGCATGATACTGGCATAGAAACAGATACATAGATCAGTAAGAATAGTGAGCTCTAAATAAATCCACATATTTATAGCCAACTAATTTTTGTCAGAGGTGTCAAGAGTACAAAATGAGGAAGGATGATCTCTTTAATAAATGTGGTTGAGAAAACTAGATATCCTGATGCCGAAGGATGGAAATAGACTTTAGTCTCACACCATATGCAAAAATCATTAAAATGGTTAATAGACTTAAATCTAAGATGGGAAATTTTGAAATTACTGAAGAAAACTATAGACAAAATAATCTGTGACATTTATCTAAGCAATAATTTTTTTTGGATATGACCTCAAGAGCACAAAATAAAAGCAAAAATAAATAAATAGATTACATTAATCTGAAAAACTTCTGCATAGCAAAGGAAACAATCTACACAATGATGAGACAAGAATAGACAGAATGGAGGAAAATATTTGCTAACTAGACATATGGCAAGGGGTTGATATCCAAAACATATAAGGAACTCAAACAACTCTATAATAAGAAAACAAATCTGATTTTAAAATTCAGGCAAAAGACCTAAATCAGTAGTTCTCAACCTATGGGTCACGACCCACAGGAACTATATTAAAGGCCACAGGATTAGGAAGGTTGAGAACCACTGGCTTAAATAAACATTTCTCAGAAGAATGCATACAAATGGCTAAGAGGTAAATAAAATGCTCAGTATCACTAGTCATCAGGCAAGTGCATATAAAAACCACAATGAAATATCAACTTGCTCCTATTAGAAGGGCTATATCAAAAAGACAAAAGACAAGTTGGCAAGGAGGTGGAGAAACAAAATAGTCAAGGTATAAAATCACGATACAAAATAGTCAAGGTATAACATCACCTAAGTGTTGATCAATAGATGAATGGGGGAGGAAAATGCAGTATCTGTATATAATATAATACCATTCACCACAAAAAGAATGAAATCTTATCTTTGAGACACCATGAATGAACCTGGAGGACAGTATGGTAAGTGAACGAAGCCAGGCGCAGAAAGGCAGACCCTGCATGTTCTCACCCACGTGTGGAATCTGAAAGAGCTGCTCTCCTAGATGTATGAGTACAATGGTTGTTAGGTAGGGGTGGGTTGGGGGGTTGATGGTCAAAGAATACAAAATTACAGTGAGATCGGAGGAATAAGTTCAAAAGATCAATTGAATAGCTTGTTGGTTATAGCTGATGATGACATATATTGTGTTCTTGAAAAATACAGAGTGGATAACTGTTCTCACTACAAAAGTAACTACTTGTATGTAAGGGAATGCTCATGTTAATTAGCTTGATTTGATCATTCCACAATGTAAACATATTTCAGAACATTGTTTTGTACATGATAAATACATTCAATTCTATGCCAATTAAAAATTTAAAACATTAAAAAGTTTTCATAATTGAAGTTTTCCTAAATAGCACAATATCAGCATCTTATCAAACAAACTTATCAATGTTTGATATTATTTGATAGTCTTTTCATATTCATATTTCCTCCATTTTATCCCAGAATATCCCACTGTATTTTTAAAAATCAAGATATAACTGAGGACTATATACTACACATAAATTTCCTAAATTTTATTTCTTAAATTCTTCTTATTCTGAATTGGTTTTCCCACTTCTCCCTCCACCTTGTCCCAACATTGCCTTTTCCTGTCTACAGACCAGTTTTCTTATAAGAAAATGTCTGATTCTGATTTTATCTGATTTTTTTCTCATGATATTTGTTATTCTTTATTCAGTTTATTCATCACTGAAAGTTAGATGGAAAAAGTTTGATTAGAGTTAGTTTAAACGTTTTTGGCTACTTTATATATCTCGTAGGCCCATCATGGTAGGAAGCCTTTACTGCTTAGGTGTCCCACCTGGTGCTGTTTGCTGGGAAGTCTCCCTGCTCCACCCTCTGCAGCTTTGGAGGTACCTACTGCTCATCCCTATCATGCCTCAGGTTTCGAGCTCTGGCCCAAGTGCAATCTTGTGAGACGTTCAGACTTTTCCTAGCCTGGGTGATTTTATTCATTCTCACAGATTTAACAACCAACCTCGAAAAAATGTCAAGTGATTGATTTTCTATAGGAGATAAAATCAGAATGTCATTCAGAGTAGATTAAATTTAGTCTAGCTTAGAGGTGGACAACTCTGCATTTATTGATTCTAAGCTGTTGTTCATTTCCATTTACCTTGTGATTGGACATGCCTATTAAAGGGGGATGTTAAGCATTATTTGTTGTTTCTGCTGTTCATTATTGAGGCATCTCTGTGGGTTGCTAAAAAATTTTGAGACATGCTATGCTGTGGGTCATTATTTCACTTCCCAGAAACATAGCCAATAGCATCTTTTCTGATTCCCCTGCAAGGTTCAACTTGCTCAGTTTATCAGAGTTGCTCTGAGGGCTTCCCTTGTTTCTGTCCACATGTATTTTATATTTCTTGATTTTTGTGTATTTCAAAACTTTTGTAATGACCTACATGTTTCCATAGCTAGACTAGAGAAAAATATTCAACTCTAATGTTCCAGCTGCATGGTCTCTGTTTGGAAATTTTATTCGTGGTTGAGATACCTGTCAGCATGTTGAGCCTCTACGAGTGGTAGCTAAAACAATAGAAACTATGTCACCAGAAACACCTGTCTCGTTAATAATTTATAGCATGGTACTAAAAAAGTAAAAGAGTAAAATGGAAAAAATATTCTCAGTTTTGTTCTCTATGAACTTTCACATCTGTGGCACACACATTCATGAAAAATGTGTTAAAGCCTCTGATTTGTAACTATTAAAACTTAAATGATTGTTATTGAAGGTTTGTGTTTGCATTTGCAGCTTTACATTGGCAGAATGGAATCGATGTTGCAGGCTAACTGTCTCAGTTACCATAGGTATAAAATCAGAAAAACCCTTTTATATTTTCAATAGCTTGCTAAAATGTTCAACAACCTATTTCTATCAACATTATTACTTGTTTGTGTGTGACATTTGTGTTTTATGCTAATAATAACTTCATCTATTACTTCAATTCTTTTCTACTCTTAGTTCTCGTTTTGTCTAAGTCAGGGTTGGTAAATTTTTTTGTGTGAAGGGGCAGACAGCAAATATTTTAGGCAACGTGGCCACATGGTATCTGGTGAAAATGCTGGTTGTTGTCATTAATAGTGCTAAAACTGCTGGGGACAGTATGCAAATGAATAAGCATGGCTGTGTTCCAATAAAACTTTATCTATAGATGTCACAATTTTAATTTATTTAATTCTGTTATTAAATATTTTCATTCTTTTGGTTTTTGGAAAAGATTAGAAAATGTAAAAAACATTCTTAGCTCTCAGGCCATACAAAAACACTTAAAAAAACAAGAGCAGGCCAGATTTGGCTTGTGTATTTTGGTCAATACCAACCCCTAGTCCAAATTATTCTCTTTATTCTTTATATATTTTGTTCTTGCCTTTCTCTCTCTCTTTCTCCTTCTCATACCCACATACAATATTGAATTATTGTTAAGTTTATTTTTCATGACTTTTAAAAACAATGGCAACTCATTAAGCCATTTATTTTCCTTCAAAAATACAAGTGCAACCTTGTAGTATAAAAAGATATGATGAATAGTTATGATAATTGTCACTAATATCTTTATTAAGACAAATTATGCCATTATTGCTTTAATATTTAAATATTAATTATAAAGGTCAACTCAACATTAAATCATATTTCCTGTAAAATTTTGCTGCATGTTGTTTATAAAATAGACTGTTTTTCTCAATTAACAAAATAAACAAGTATTGTAAGTTTCATTTTTCTTCTATTAAATGTTATCAACAATAATTAATCATAAAATATTACCTGTACGTGTAAGTAATGATCCGAACTATTTTATGAGATTAAGAAGCTCCTTAATGTTGACACATTTCAAACAGATGTAGTGACTCCAAATAACCAGCTAATTTCTGTGATGATTTTAAATATATCCACAAATTCTTTGATACTTTCCCCATTGAGATGTGGGGTTTATTTCCCCTTTTCTTGAACATAGACTTACTTAGTCACTCCCTTATAATCAGCACGATGCAATGGAGGCAATGCTGTATAATTTCTTAGGTTAATTCAAGAAGGTCCTTGCAAATTTTGTCTGTTCCTTTTGGGATGCTCATTCTGGGTAAGAGTCACAGTGTAAGAAGTTCAGTTATTCTGAGACTATCCATACTGGGGGATCCATGTGTGTGCTCTGACTGACAGCAGATTTACCAGACAGCAGCCAATGTTAACCAATAGCCGTGTGAGGTGATCTGTCTTCCCTCCAGATGACTGCAGCCCCAGCAGAAGTCTCACTGCAACCACACCAGAAACTGCAAGTGAGAAGGAAGGCCCTTCCTGAATTCCTGATCCACACAACTGTAAGCAAAATAAAATGATTGTTTTAGCTGCTAACTTTGAGGATAATTTTTTTTTTATGCTGTAGTAATTGCTTAATAATTTTCTACCCTTAGTTTGCATCTCAGTCATGTCATTTAATACCTATTTGATCTTCAGCAAGTTAATCAGCACCACTTAACTTCATTTTTCTCATTTGAAATTGGGATAATCATAGGACTCATCTGTTAAAGTTGTGTGAGGAGTAAACTAGAATATGCTTATAGGGGTCTGATATATGATAAGCACTCCATAAATATTAGCTGTGACTATTAAACACATACAACAGTAGCTTCATAGACATGCAACTTGTGCACACGGTACCATGCTCAGAAACCATACTCCTTGCTTGGTTTAATGCTCTGCTGATGCTATTTTGAAATTCTAAATAATTTTGAACAAGAAGGCTTATACTTTCATTTTGCAGTGGGAACTACAAATTATGTTTCTGATCCTGCATGCATGCATGCACACTTACATGCACGCGTACAACTTTAAAATATTAAACCATTACACTTAAGATGTGTAATATTCTTAACACCCAACAATTCTGTGTTTCCAGAATTTAAGAAATCAAGAAGATAACAGAGACATTCACTCAGATTTGGGGGTTGGGAATTCTGAAATGAGTATATTGGTTCAGCATTTCTCATGAGGTTAAAGTTCAAACATCATCAGGGACATGAGTTATGTGAAGGCCGGACTCGGCTGAAGGATCTTTTTGTGAGCTCAGTTATACGCTTCTTATCAGGAGACGTCAGGTCCTTATCAAACTGTTAGAACATGGCATCTGGCTTTCTCCAAGCAAGCAATCCCAGAGAGAAAGGCAGCATCCGCAGTGTCCTTATGTCCTGGTCTTGAATGTATATATCTGCCATATTCCATTGGTCATGAAGACTAATCTTCACACAATGTGGAAGGAGGTTTAATAAATGAACCCACAAGGTCTGAATGCTGGGAATCGAGTCTCCCCGGGGGCCTTCTTGGATGAGGGTTACCACAGGAGTCACATTAGAAAGTAGTATTTTTAGTAATTTTGGAGGTCTCTGAGACTTCACAAAATACTGTGTCCCACTGGGCTAACCTTCATCTTTAAAAGTTGGGGTATATAAGTGAAGTGAAAATAAATTATTCACATTTTCCAAGGTGAAATACTCTAAGGGATTTTTTTGAATGAGGAAAGTGCGATTTTTTTTCTTTTATATACTCTTGAGGAGGCAAATGACTAGAAAACCTATATATAATGAATAAGGGCTCTTGATAAATTGTAAATGCTGGACCCACTTCCCTAGTATCAGTATCATATGGAACTTCTGAAAGTTCTACCAAACACATTAACCAGTGTGTCCAAAGGAGGCTCTCATTTTATTTATTTATTTTTATTATTAAATCATAGCTGTGAACATTAATGTGATCATGGGGCACCATACACTAGTAGTATCCAATGTACTCAGCCCTACTATGAAACTAATTTATGGCTTTCACATGAAAGCTATAACCCAGTTACAACCTGAGAATAGTGGGAGGGGGGAAAGGGAGGGAAGGAAGGAGGGAGATGGGCAGAGGCTCTCATTTTAAAGGACAGGTCATGGTGGAATTTTGAAAGGGGATGAGATTTTTATCAGCCAGACCTGCAATCAAATTCTTGTTCTTGCTACATTCCTGCTGTATGATCTTGGGTAAGTTACTGAACCTCTTTGAGACTACTTTGCCACAACTGTAAAAAGGGGAAAATAACATCTAAACTGCAGCCTTGTTTTAAAGATCAAATGTTAAACCTAATAATCCCTCCAGAAATATTGGCTCTATTTCCCCATTAAGGAAATGAATTTTCAGAGATTAAGGTGGAAAGAATTAGAGAACTGTGTAAATGTAGACCTTTCGAAAACAATAGATAACAGCTTAGAAACTCTCTCCTTGCTGTTACAGAAAACTTGATTATAAAATACTTTGCCAAGAGGGGTATTGTCCTTTTGCCCTGAAAGATCTTGCTGTTAAGTGGCTGCTTTGGGACAATTTCTTTGATAGAGGAATAGCCTCTGACCAATCACCCCTAAGAACTGATTCAGGTTTAACCAGAAAGGATAACCGAGTTTTCATCCGCCTGCACTGTTGGTTGCCTCTTGCCGCCAGTCTTCCCATCTGCAAACCCAGTCTCACTCTGCACCCATTTGATCTGCCCAGTACACCACTCACGTGTAGTCCGTTCCTGAATGTAAAACCTTCAGATGTCTTCCATTGCATATGAGATCAAATCTAAATTTTTCAAAGAGTAATTAAACATTTGAAACCATCTGACCTCATTTTACAGCTGCTCCTTTATTCACATTTTTCCTTCTAGTTGTATCATTTCTTTATTTGTCTCCCCTTCTCATTCTATAATGCTTTCTTTCTCTTCACCCATCCAAACCCAACCTAATCTTAAAGCCCTCCCTAAATAGACTTTAAAACAATCTCCTCTATAAATATTGTATCAGCACACTAGCCCAAGATGTGACCATATGTACACAAATAACTAAGTGTAAAATAGAATATGATTCATGCCACAAGCATAGTTCAAATGCTAGGGCAGGGGGAGGAGGGAGAAACCAGTTTCAGCCTGGGGCTTGAGAGAAGATTTCTGTAGTAGTTAACATTTGAAAGAGTCCTTGAAAAATGACTTAGAATTTTTTAAGTGATAAAGAGATGCCAGTCTTGGTAGAGGCAGTAGCATATGAAGCAAATAAAACTTTAGAAAATATAGGGTATTCTTAAGGAATGATGAAAAATTCAACTTGGGCAAAGTATAAAATGCACATAGAAACATTTTAGGGTACCTGGTTGATTGGAGCTTGATTGTACTGGACATTATAAATGCCGTGCTAAGACATTTGCACTTGAACTCTATTTCAAAAAGATTAAACTGGCAAAGGAGTGACAGATAAAATGAGGGGCTTGGTACTGAGCAGAAAGGAGTTGGGAAGACTTAATTACAAGACAATTGCAGTTAATCAGAAGAACTTAATGAGGGCTTATTTTGAAATGCTTGATAGAGGAATATTAAGGAAAGTACAGATGTGAAATGAAGGAACAGATAGAAAAGAGAATCAACATAAAATATTGAATGAATGGATGAATCGATGTCTGTGTTTTGTATGTATTGTATGTTTGTTATGTATTGTATTTGTTATGTATGTATGTATTGTATGTATTGTATGTTTGTTATGATTATGGGCCTTGGATCAGACTGTCAGGATTTGTCCCTTGATCACTGCTAGCCTGGAAGAATGTTGGTAAGATTCTTCAACTCTGTGCCTCAATTTCTTCATTTATAAAATGAGGATAAAAGCCTGAGAATGAAATGTGAAGGGGAAGCAAAAGTACTATCTTTTCCTCACACATTGCAAGGTTCGTGGTTAACATTCCTATAACAAAAAATGGATTAACAAGAGAAAAGCACACAAGTTTAATTAGTATAAGTTTTATGTGACATGGGACTCTTCAGAAATGAAGACCCAAAGACCCAGGGAAAACTATTTTTATGGACATTTGTGCAGAAGTGTGATTGAAGGACAAAGGGTATGATTTCCTAGTACTATACTGGGGAAATTTAGCAAGGTCTGTTCAGGTTCTCCTTGACCTCCAAGTATAGCCAACCTCTCTAAAATGAAGATCTTATGACCTACTTTCAGGGTAGATAGGTCAGAGAATTCTTTTGTGGTTTGCTTCAGGGTAGAAAGGCCGCAGAAGGTCGCAGAGTGACCTCCTTAATTTTGTGGTTTTCTCAGTTTCCCTCAGCAAAAGATACTCCGTATGTCAAGATGCCATATTTTGGAGTAGTGTGTGCTGAACCCTGACAAATGGTAAAGTCCATAAAATACACAGAGCAATATCTAATACAAATTAATCTCTATAAAGCTGTTTGCTGTTATTAGATGGTCTAAAGTTAGAGGTTGGGTAATAAAAACTTGTTTTAAGGCAGTCCAACATATTGAAGAAAACAGACAAGGAAATCTTTTCCTCCATCATGGTGTCTTGTTCATAGTAGCAGCATATTATATATATTATGTTCTAATTATGCCTAAACATTTTTGGTTCAAATAATTTTTTCTTAAATAAAATAGTATTTCTCTTCAATAGATACTTAAAATTTCTAACAACATGTAGAGAATTTTCCAGGAAAAAGAGATTGCATAACAATTATTAACCAAGCCTGTTGTATGTATCATAAATTTATTCTCATAAATCCATATGAGACAGGAATTTTATAGTCAAAGCTCAAATATTAGAATTTACCCATGTTTTTTTCCCTAGCTGGAGTTAAGACTTAATGGCAAAAGAATCCTTTCAATATCAGGAACAAAACAAGAACAACTCCATCAGCACTATTAGAGTTTTGTAGCAGTGCAAAGAAATACAGTTAAATAAAAAAATTAAAATGAATGCTGAAGAGAAAGAGGCAGATATTGTTTGCAGATGTGACTGTAACCTGAACCACATAGTAGTATGGACATAAAAACTATTATAAATCAGAAAATTCTATGAAGTGTTCACTTATAAAATTGACATATCTAAATAGTTCTTCAATCAATAAACATTAATAACAACATATTAGCAAAAGATCTCATTTATAATGTCAGTTAAAACAATCATAAAATACAAAAAAAAAGCAGTAGGACTACATTGAGAACATGATTAAATTTGAAGTAAAAATTTAAAATGATGTGTACATAGATGAAACACTTTTTAATAAGAAGAATCACTTTTGTAAGAATATCAATTACCCCAAATTAATCTGGATACATTTAGTGCAAATGCAATCAAAATTCAAATGCTTATTTTTTTCTTTCGTGGAGAGGAAGAAGGAAAAGAAAATTGCTCAATCGATTTCTAGCTTCATTTTAAATAATGAATATGTAGGACTATTCTTTATCATAGTTACAATGAGGGGTGAAAAATCCTCATAATAATAATCATGGAATATATTAGAAATGATAATAGATAAGAAAAGTCAAAAATTGACCAAAGCACTTTTTAGATTTAATATCATTTAAAAGTCCTTAAGGAAAAATAATATATACATCAAATAGTATTTGGAAACCCAGATAGCCATTTAAAAAAAATAATCACAAATTGACCATATAAATATCTTTTCCTTAAGAAGTAATCTGTCATGTTGACCATATAAAATGCTGATATTTGACACTTTTGACCTAATGTATCGTTAAAATATAAATGTAAAAACTAAAATGACAAAATATGTTTATGTTTATTTATAGTTTAAAAGTATAACAATGTTTCCAAATAAGACACAAATGCCAAAACCTTACAGGAAAAGTTTGACTAATTTGACTAAGTAGTATGCAACATAAAATATTATATAAAATAAAATTAGCATAAAATCCCTTCATTAGGTTAAAAGACAAATAAGCTGGGAATTTATTTGTGGTAGTACAACAAACTGATAATTTCTCCGGTTTCTTTACAGGAGACACATACAAATAAGTAGTAAAAATATCTAATTTAGCAGAAAAGTAAGCATAGCATACATGTATGAAGAAAAAAAAAGAAATCTAACAAAACAACAAAGGACCAGCAGTAATATAATCATACGCTCAACTTTATTCACAAAGAAACACCAACCAAAACATTAATAGACCATTGTCACCCATTTTTTGTCTTATAAATTTAATCTAGGTTACCTCTTATAGTACGTATTAATTCACTTAGCAAATGTTTATCATCAACATTTTTTGAATGCAAGACACTGCTCAGATGCTGTGAGAGCTATAAAAATGACGGTTTGGGGATAGGTGAAAATGGGGAGAAGAATGAAAAAAGGACAACTCAAACACTAGATTTAAAACAAATTTTATCTATCACAAACGGGAGAGCTTAATGTAATAGAAATGTATTGTCTCACAGTTCTGGAGGCTAGAATTCTTAGATGAAGGCTTGGGCAGGATTGGTTTATTCTGAAGACTGTGACTGAGAATTAGTTTCCTGCTTTTAGAGATTTGCTGGCTGGCCTCAGCATTCCTTGGTTGGTAGATGCATCCTCCAGTACCTGCCCCCATCTTCACCTGGTGTTCTTCCTGTTGTGTGTCTGTCTCTGTGTCCATATTTTCCCTTATTATGAGGACGCAGTCATCCTGGATTAGGGTCCACGTGACCTCATCTTAACTTGATCGTCTATTGACTTGAAGGTCTCATTCACACATAAGGTGCTAAGATTTCAACAGCTTTTAGATGACATTGTCCAACTCAACAATTTTTAACCAACATACAGATTTTCTTAATATTTGTTGAAGTTTCATAAGGCAGGAGAAACAATTTAATCTCTATAAAACTTTCATGAAATATCTATGAAAACGCCAAATGAACATAATGCTTGTCCAGACAATTTCACTTTTAGGCATTTTTTTCTACAAATATACGCACAAAATACACACACAGGGTGTTTACTGCAACATTATTTATAAGAGGAAAAAAAATAACTGGTAACGAATTAACTGTCACCTGTATCCAGTGGATATCACTTGTATGATTCTTTTAATGTAAAATTTTGAAAAGATTAGTATATTGGGCAAGCCAATTATATTCTCAAAGGACAGGTATGAAATTGTTAGGGTTCACCTTGTGGAAAGGGCTTGGAGCTGGGAGTGGAGAGAAGACTTTTAATTTTATGCTGTGCAGTAGTATTTGCAATGTCTTACATTTGCACATACTATTCATTTTGTTTTTCTTCTGGTTTAAAATCATGAGAATTTATATGTGTTATAAAATAATGAACTTCTTTTTATATTTTCTGCATTAAAAAGAAACTAGTGAATGTTAAATAAAATTGTAGAAGTTCTCTCCTTATCACATAGCGTGAAATGAGAGATTTTTGTTGGTTAGAACTTTTCTATGGAGTCATATTCCCAGGGAATATTTGACACTTACTGGAGGAGCAAATCCCATAGTTTTATGGATGAATGCTCCATGACTGTGATGTGACTTTATTTTCAGATATGGAAGAGGATTGTTGAAGAGGTAGGGTTTTAGGAAGCTTCAGAAATTTAACAGGAAAAGCTATAGCTAGAAAGAGCTATGTGTATTATTTTTATGAAAAAATAAAGCCATACACAGACTAAAAAAAAAAAAAAAAATGCAGTATTTATTAAAAGGGCACTCTCCCAGGATTGAATAATCTAATACAGGATCTGCCTTTATTTTGCTATGATTGGGCAAAATCAGCTGAGTTAAGCAACTTTCTGTGGGAAAAACAGTAAACATACAATCATGATCAGTTGAGTAGTTTTCTGTGCAAAAGGTTAGTTTGAACACAATGTTTTTTAATATCGTGCAAACAATGTTTCAAAGGATTGTTCCCTTTTGAATAGTTTCAAGATACTGTGTTAATCACCTCTGAAGAAAAAACTATCCAGATAGAAAAAAACTATCTTAAGAATGCAAACTATAACAAGCATTTTGATGAACAGTAAGTGTCTACTCGCAGGGAATAGAAAAATCCTTTTACCCAGTTAATGACCTTTCTCAGTATTTTCATAGGATACTGAGGCAGAAGTCACCTGCTCTGCAAAACCACCTGAGAGTTTTTTCGTTCACTGTAGGTGTTGGGATGTGATACAGGATTTCATCATTCATAGCATCTCCCAACCTATGATTACATCATCTGGCAATTGAAGATTTTCTTTCTTTTTTTTTTTTTTTTCTTTTAACATAGAGGATTTTGAATTGTTGGACTCCCTTTTGGTTTGGATTTCATCCATTGCTAACGGTAGGTACAATAACATTTTTTCCTCAATAACCAGATTTTTCAAATGTGTCAGAATAATTTTCTTGCACAGTCAGGTAATTCTGAGCCAATTCATGGTCCAAAGAGGCCTGCATATGTGAAATTTTATGAAAGTACAACTCTTACAATATTGAGCACTTTTTGTGGATGTATAATTTAAATTGCTTGAAGTAGACAGATGGGGAAAAGGACTTTTGGGCTCTTCCTTATTTCTAAACATCTGGAAAATGCATGGGTAGTGCATGATGGCTAGAGAATGCTTTCCTTATCCATAGATAGCAGTTCTTATCACTGGAGATCCTTTCATCCTCCTGCCTCCTTGTCTGTATAACTGTTAATGGCACAATCACCTTCCACTCATCCATCTTGACAACTTTCATTGAATTGATCTTCCTTCTCATTTCTTAAAAATCGGAAGTTTTATAAATTTTGTTCCCATAATATTTCTTAAAATTATTTCTTCATCTTCTGAAATTTGAAGACAGTTTATTGATTATGTTCTTATAATAACCATAGTCACCAATATGCATTAGATTCTTTGAATTAGGCACTGAGCTACATGAATTATATTGTACATATTACATTATTTACTCACTATAGCAACTACATAGGAAATGTACTATTATATCTGTTCCAGAGCAAACAAAGAAAATAAGCCGAAGTGTTTACTTGTCCAAAGTCACAATGACATAGCTAAGCTCAGGTTCGGTGTTGGTTCCTTTTAAAACCTGTGCATTTATAGCACATCATCTTGTTTCATCTTTTTATATTTATCCTATGTACGGATGTGTGCAGCTTATTTTCTTTTGTAGGCCATAGATTCTTTTATGATAGGGTCCATGTGTAACTAACTATTCATATTTCTCCCTTAATCTCACTTAGGACTTCATGTTTAGAAAGTACCTTGAAACATTCAGTAATAGTTTATAATCAAATGAATGTGTAACTTTTGAGACTAAATAAGGCCTTTATCTTTGCCAGGAATCCCTTTGGTAAGAATTAAGATACATAGTTTGTGAACAACTTTACTCTCTAAAAACATGAAAAAAGAATCTGTGAACACAAGGTATTCATCTCTTCAAACATATGAAATTCAAATACAGTTGCCTTGGCATTAAACATTTGAATTTATATGCAAAACATCAAAGTTATATAATTTTTCTGTTGGAGATGCACATACTAGCTTTTCAAGTTTTCTCATGTATAAACAGTTGCACATAGGAAAACTGTACTCTCTAATTTATGGAAAACTTTGTTAGCTTACCTTAACAGACACATTTCTTTCCCAGATCTGGACATTTATAAGAAAATGAATGTTGTATTAGCCAAATGTGGGATAACTTGGAAAAAATTTCTCTATCATCATAATCGTTTTTTTTCATATTCCCAGGATCATAATACTAAGGTGGTATTTCCAGTATTTATATGGTTTCAAAAACAGTAGGGATTAGGCATCCAATGCTAGCATTACATGAAATGACATTGTATTCACATCTCAAAGAATTGCTATGAAAAAAATGACTCTAGATCTTTGTCATCCTTTTTGTATTTAAAGCATCAATGTGACAATAACTATTAAAATGGAAAATACCAAAAGGTTTGGAGTCACAAGAGTTGGGTTTGACTCTTGGCTTTTCACCTATGGGTATATTCCTACTGGGGAATTCCACTTCTTCAGGTCTTAGTCATTTAATCTGGAGAAGTGTGTAGATTAAGATTATGTAACAGTTTTTGTGAATTACACAGATGAGGGTTATTACTGTTGTTAATGTGAAGATAAATCATAAGTCTAAAGGTATTATGAGGACATAAGAAATAGTTTATAGCGTCAAACGGAAATGAAGAACGCACAATATACCAGGAAAACGAGCAACTGAGTATTAGCACAGCAGGGGGTAATGTCTAGTCTCATGCTGATAGATAGAAGAAGTAATAATTAATAGCAAACTGCTCAGGAGATCAACATAAACTAGGCATCTAATTTAATAAGGATTTTTAAGAGTGGTCGTGAGATATTACTATGATTTCTGCTTTACCACTACTAGTATTAATAGCTTTTATTTAGCCAAACAAGCCCTAGATCCTACACAGTTTATTGCTCACAACAATCCTTTGGGATAAATCTTGACATTATCCTTCTTTTTCACAGATAAGACACAGAGGGGTTAACTCTATCAAGGTCACACATAAAAGTTTCAAATAATATAAGTATGACAGTCAATATTTGGATAGTGGATGTAATGTGAGAATTTTGTAATCAGATGATACCTAAGGGTGGAATCAAAAGAAAATCCCCTGTGGATGGGCCTACATGATTTTTTGCCCTACCTTCTTCCCCTGCTACCCTCATTTACCCTTCACCTTTGGGCCCTATATCCTTAAAAAAGGTTAGAGGCAGTTAAATCAGGTCGAGGTCCTATATCACTGGCTCATTAACCAAGAATCTAACTATTATTCTTCACCGCCCTCCATAGCACCAATGACGGGTAAGATCCCAAAACTGGGACAACCTAGGGCAGGATATGGAGAGGCTGCATGGTGGATTACATTCATAGTACCCAAAGACGGGGAAGATCACTCTGTGTTCAATCAGCCTAAGACAGGGACCAAACCTTTGATGTTTGTATCCCCATGACGGGTAAGACTGAAACTGCAAGAGCAGGCAACCTAAGACAGGGGCTATGTTTTTCCGCCATACAAAAAACAAAAGAGAGAATTGTTGGGCCCTGCCATGTGCCTGAGGCCTAGTGCAACTTCCTGAACCTGACTAGAAGTTGATCCATCGAGCTACTTCCGTGTAGCAATGACTCAGCAAGGCCTGGCCTGAAACTGCCTCTACCTAGATACACCCAACATGGTACCATGCCATTGGCCTAACCCTGTCACACACCTCATCCCCCGCCTTCTTTCCCGCCCCTTCCCCACGCTCTGTATAAGCAGCTGCTTGACGCAATAAAGTTGAGTTCCTGCTTAAAAAAAAAAAGAAATGAAATCAGAAAGGAATAGCAAAGAGGGGGAATGAGGGAGGGGAGTGGGACTTTGGTGTGTGCCACACCTTTTGGGCGCAAGACACGATTGTAAGAGGGACTTTACCTAAAAAATGCAATCAGTGTAACATGGTTTATTGTACCCTCAATGAATTCCCAACAATAAAAAATAAAGAAATTGAAAAAAATAATAATAATAATAAATAAATAAATAAAAAGGCTGCATCCAGGGATTGGCTGGATCCCAACTCCAAGACCCTCTAGACAAAGCACAACTACAGAGATGGTAAAATAATCAGTAGTTTCCTGAGGTTGGAGAGGGGAGAGGGCAGAGCAGCTGGAGCGCAGAGGAGTCCTAGAGCAGTGACATGATTCAGGATTTTATTAGAATGGTGGATACATGTCGTTATACCTTTGTCAACACCCACAGAAGGCACAAAACCAACAGTAAGCCCCACTGTAAACCGTGAGCTCTGGGCTCACCCGCTCTAACAAGCCCACCACTGTGGCTGCCTTAGCCTGTCTGAGCTGCGATAACAAAATACCTGAGCCTGGGTGGTTTCTAAGGAACAGACATTTCTATCTCACCATTCTAATTATGCAAGTTGCTTCTCTGTTGTTCTGTGGAAGTCTCAACTTGTAGAGCATATGAGGAAGAGCCCAGCGCTAGAAAGCTTTAAGGGATGGCTGGAAAGTCACCCTTCAACGGGCTCCATTTTATTTTATTTTATTTTATTTTATTTATCTTTTTTTTTAAGGTTGGTCTTTTTTTTTTAATTAATTAATTTATTTTTTTATTGTGGAGAAGGGGCGGGGAAAGAAGGCGGGAGAAGAGGTGAGTGACAGGGTCGGGCCAATGGCATGGTACCACGTTGGCTGTATCTAGGTAGAGGCAGTTTCAGGCTGGGCCTTGCTGAGTCGTTGCTACGTGGAAGTAGCTCGATGGATCTACTTCTAGTCAGGCTCGGGAAGTTGCACTAGGCCTCAGACACATGGCAGGGCCCAACAATTCCCTCTTTTGTTTTTTGTATGGCGGATAAACATAGCCCCTGTCTTAGGTTGCCTGCTCTTGCAGTTTCAGTCTTACCCGTCATGGGGATACAAACATCAATGGTTTGGTCCCTGTCTT
>CAUYPK010120481.1:0-27851 GCA_963574355.1 Loris lydekkerianus
TATGGGTCACTGCCTTTGCCCATTCTGTCATTGAAAGACATTTGCTTTTGCCCATTATAAATAAAGCTGCTACAAACACCCATGTGCAGGTGTTTTGTGTAAACATGGAAATTATTTTCTCTTGGAAAATATGCGGTAAAGGTCTATCAAAAATAAGCGTGAGCAGCCAGGCACGGTGGCTCACGCCTGTAATCCTAGCAGTCTGGCAGGCCGAGGCTGATGGACCGCTTGAACTCAGGAGTTCAAAACCAACATGAGCAGGAAGGAGACCCCATGTCTAAAAAACGGCTGGGTTATAACTGGTTTATAGCTTTCATGTGAAAGCCATAAATTAGTTTCATAGTAGGGCTGAGTACATTGGATACTTTTTCTTCCATTCTAGAGATACTTTACTAAGAAGAATATGTTCCAGCTCTATCCATGTAAACATGAAAGAGGTAAAGTCTCCATCTTTCTTTAAGGCTGCCTCATATTCCATGGTGTACATATACCACAATATATTAATCCATTCGTGGATCGATGGGCACTTGGGCTTTTTCCATGACTTAGCAATTATGAATTGGGCTGCAATAAACATTCTGGATGGGGGAAAGGGAAAAGGGGGGGAGGGAAGGGGGAGGTAGGTGGAGGGAGGGTGATTGGTGGGATTACACCTGCAGTGCATTTTACAAGGGTATATGTGAAACTCAGTAAATTTAGAATGTAAATGTCTTAACACAATAACTAAGAAAATGCCAGGAAGGCTATGTTAACCAGTATGATGAAAATGTGTCAAACGGTCTATAAAACCAGTGTATGGTGCCCCATGATCGCATTAATGTACACAGCTGTGATTTAATAGTAAAAAAAAATAAAATAAAATAAATAAATAAATAAATAAAAACGGCTGGGCATTGTAGGAGGCAACTGTAGTCCCATCTACTTGGGAGGCCGAGGTAAGAGGATTGCTTAAGCCCAAGACTTTGAGGTTACTGTGAGCTGTGGTGCCAGTGCAATCTACCAAGTATAATAAAGTAAGATTCTGTCTCAAAAAAGAAACGTATATGTGTGTGTGTGTGTGTTTTAAAAAATAAACAAGTGTATATATATATATGTGTGTGTGTGTGTGTGTGTGTGTGTGTATATATATACATATATGGGATCACGAGAAAGAAACACCAGCAATATAGTCTTGTACGGGACAGGGGCGCGGGGGGGGCGGGCACCGGGGAGGAGAGCGGAGGATTGGTGGGAGGACAGAAGGCAATTGGCAGGTTGTCACCTAATATGCACAATGTGAGGGTGTTCAGCACGGCCCCTGGGTGAAAGACTCATAGTAACTTTAAATTTTTAAAAATATGAATTACATCACATAATGAAAATTGTGAAGTATGTGTTTCTTATTTCTAATATTAGAGGAGAAAGTTAACATGCCTTTCCTTTGTTTTAAACATGAAATACACAGTGTAGCGCTTCTGTAAAAATCAATACTATTATTAGATTAAGACTTTCTAAATTTGTACAAATTACATCATACTAATCAGCATAGCTTTCATTTACCTAATCAACACACTGAATGGGCATAAATGTATTTATGATCTATGTACAAAAGACTTAAAAATAAAAAGACTTCCTAAATTTGAAAAAGAATGAATAAAAACGACTTTACCTTAAGACAATCAGCGTGTGTTAGATTTAGTAGAAACATTTAAATGCTTTTGAAGAGAGCCCAGATTATTTTGCATTCCCATGGCCAATGAATGAGAGATCTAGTCTCTCCATATACTCACCAGGACTTGGTATTCTTAGCAATTTTTAAAGTTGTTCTAGTAGCATGAAAGACCATCTTCTACTGATTGAAATCTATATTTCCTTTAAAAATGAGGTTTAACATAGTCCCATCGGTTTAGTTGATATCTGCATATTATAATTGGTAAAGCACGTGTTCAAGTCTTTAGCCCATTGTCTAAATGGACTTTTCATTTCTTACTGTTGACCCTAAAGAGTTTCTTCCTTTGCTCCCACAGGAACTGCAGAATTCCAGGTAATTTCATCAGCAGATAATTAGCCTCCAATTCCCCTTTTCTGGCCCCGCTTAAAAAAAAAAAAAAAAAAAAAAGGAATTAAGGAGAAAAGGTGGCAGCCTAGTAACCGCTTCTCTGCAGCCAGGCGCAGTGAGAGTGGTAAGAGAAGACTCCAGGCATCTCTAGCTGGTGGGCTTTGCCCAGAAGCTTCCTTTTGGTGACACAGAAAGCCAGTGAGAAACTTCTGGACCCCATGAGGAGGACTGAAGCAGTGGAAAATCTGGCAAGTGGTAGGTGCGTTTGTTCGGTTGGAGGCTGCCTGCAACTGTACCCATAGCAACAGCAAGACTGTAAGCAGGAAAAGTCTTACCTGTGGGCTGTTTTGCTTTTCTTGGACTTGGGCACTCGATTGACCTGCCTTGGGAGATCTTGTGCTGGTGTGTGCAGACAACTCTGGGCATTGTTTGGGGCCCGGGTCTGAGATGCTGAGCCAGAAGGGAGCTAATATCCTTCAGCTATGGGCTGCCCACACAGCTGCTATGGGAGAGCCGCCCCTGGGTGTTGCAGTGCGGAGATCAGCTGGAAGACCTTGGGCGAGCAGTCTAGTGACTGAGCTGCCCAAAGGAGGGTACTGAGATGCTGGGGAAGTGTGGAGTTCCAAGTGTGGCAGATTAATACCCTTGGCCCTCAGAGACATAGTGGAGTCTGGATTTGGTGCACTGGATAAGCAGGCAACCACACCAGGAGAGATCTCAGGGATAAATGCTTTCCTTAGAAAGCTTCTGCTTGACCAAGGTTCATAGTCTGGAGTGTCTTTTAAGTGGGCTGAGGACATTTTTGGGCTCCCAAGCTAGTAGGGTCTGAGAGATCAGCAGAGACCTCCAGTCTCCATCTCGTACAGCTGTATCAACATTGCGATTAACATCTTATACCTCAGAAGATCACCTGTTGCCCAGACTATTTTAAGCAAGATGTATATACTATTTGGTTCTTAAGTTTGGGGGTTCTTGGGGGTTTTTTTGGGGGGGTCTTTTCTTTTTTTTTTTTTTTTCTTAATTTCAACATTTTTCCTTGGCATTTTTCTTCTTTTCTTTTCTTTTCTTTTTTTGTTTTTGTTTTTGTTTCTGTTTTTAACTGTCCTAGTTTTAAATACAATCTTCCATTTTTGCCTTCTTTAACAATTAGAATTTCATTTTTGCCAGTGTTTCAGCCCCTATTATTTGTTTTTTTGTTTTTTTTGTTTTTTCCTCCAATGTTACCCCATAAGGGTTCTTGCTTGTTTGTTTTGGTTTGATTTATAGTATTTTTGGCTTTCCTCTCTACCTGGTGGAGGTGGGGTACTGTGTTTGATCCAGCTGGCAAAGAGTTGTTGACCTCAAGGGAATCACCCAACCCAGCACCCCTCACCCCTAGACATTGGGGGTCTTCAAGGTTGGGTTGTAGTACACTACTATGCACATATATTAGCCTGTTTCTTTCAGTGCCTTTCTTCTTTTTGTAAATATTTCCTTTTACTCATGCCCTCTTCTTTCTCTTTTTTCTTTCTTTTCTAATTTTTTTCCCTTCTTGCTCTTCAATTTTCTCATCCTTCTAGTCCCCTACCAAAAGAACTGATTAAAACTTTAAAGAGCAAGAAGAAGTGAAAGAATAATTAGGGTAAGGAAACAGATACAAAAAAGCACTCATGAAGAAAAATCAGCAGAAAAATCCTGGTAACACAAAATACCAGTTCAGAGTAACCCCTTCTAGGGATCACGAGGTAGCTACAGTAGAAGACTCCCCCTATAAAGAAATGTTAGAAATGACAGAAGGGGAATTTAAAATACAGATGATGAAAACAATGAAGATAGTGGAACAATGAGATAGTGGAAAATAATCAAAAAACAATGAAGGAAATTGCTGAGAAAGTGGAAAATAACCAAAAGGAAATCCAAAAACAGAATCAAATAAGAGATGAAAGATACAAAGAATATATAAAGGATATAACAGAGCTGAAGGAACTGAAGCAGTCAATTAGGGAACTTAAGGATGCAATAGAATGTATCAACAACAGATTAGATCATGCAGAAGAAAGAATCTCAGAGGTAGAGGATAAAGCTCTGGAGATAGTTAAAGAGGCAGAAAAGAAGAGAGAGAAATAAGAACATTCACTGACAGAATTATGGGACTCTATGAAGTGTTCAAACATAAGAGTTATAGGTATCCCAGAAGGGGAAGAAGAATGCCCCCAGAGGAATGAAAGCCATTCTAGAGAATATTATATTAATTGAAAATTTCCCAGATATCACCAAAGATTCTGACATACACCTTTCCAGAGGGATATCAGTCCCCTGGTTGCCTCAATTCACATAGAGCTTTTCCAAAGCACATTGTGATGAATCTATCTAAAGTCAAGACAAAAGTAAAGATTTTGCAAGCTGCCAGGAGTAAGCGCTAACTGACCTACAGGGGCAAACCCATCAAGGTCACCGTAAACTTCTCTAATGAAACTCTTCAGGCCAGAAGACAA
The DNA here is from genome assembly GCA_963574355.1 of Loris lydekkerianus. Classification (NCBI taxonomy): domain Eukaryota; kingdom Metazoa; phylum Chordata; class Mammalia; order Primates; family Lorisidae; genus Loris; species Loris lydekkerianus. Next base: position 4,513 of record CAUYPK010120481.1, read on the forward strand.
TGGTCATCTGTCTTTAATCTACTTAAACAGAACAACTTCCAGCCCAGAATTTCATATCCTACTAAACTAAGCTTTAAAATTGACAGAGTAATCAAATCTTTTATTGATATGCAAACATTGAGGAAATTTGCTACAACAAGACCAGCCTTACAGGAAATGTTTCAACCTATTCTACACACTGACCATCACAATGGACCCTCAGCAAAGTAAATACCCAGAAATTAAAGGACAGAACTTAGTTTCCACAATGATGCAAAAGACAAAACTAAGCAATGGACTTTCACAAAATAAGATGAATAGAATGCTACCACTCTCATCAATTATCTCAATAAATGACAATGGCTTGAATTCCCCACTGAAGAGGCATAGACTGGCTGACTGCATTAAAAAACACAAGCTATCTAGGGCGGCACCTGTGGCTCAAATGAGTAGGGTGCAGGCTCCATATGCTGGAGGTAATGGATTCAAACCCAGCCCTGGTCAAAAACTGAAAAAACAAAAAACAAACAAACAAAAAAACCCCACAAGCCATCTATTTCCTGTCTGCAGGAAACACACCTCACATCAAAAGACAAATTAAAACTCAGAGTTAAAGGTTGGAAGTCAATTTCTCAGGCAAACGGAATTCAGAAGAAAAGACGGGTTGCAATCTTATTTTCAGATACATGTGGATTTAAAGCAACTAAAGTCAAAAAAGAGAATGATGGTCCCTTCATATTGGTCAAGGGAAAAATACAACAAGAAGACATTTCAATTCTAAATACTTATGCACCCAATTTAAATGCTTCCAGATTCTTGAAACAGACCTTGCTTAGTTTGAGCAATATGATATCCTATAACACCATAGTAACAGGGGACTTCGACACCCCTCTCTCAGAGCTGGAAAGATCCTCTAAACAGAAATTAAACAAAGATGTTAGAGATTTAAATGAGACCCTAGAACAACATTCTCCTCCTCGTCCCATGGAACATTCTCCAAAATTGATCACATCCTTGGACACAAAACAAACCTCAACAGAATCAAAAAAATTAAAATTCTACCTTGCATCTTCTCAGACCAAAAGACACTAAAAGTAGAACTCAACTCCAACAAAAATGCTAAACCTCACACAAAGGCATGGAAGTTAAACACCTTATGCTGAATGACAGTTGGCTGAGGGAAGAAATAAAAAAGGAAATCACTAACTTCCTTGAGTATAACAAGACACAAGTTACCAAAACCTGTGGGATACAGTCCTGAGAGGAAAATTTATCTCTTTAGAAGCTTACATTCGAAAAACAGAAAGAGAACGCATCAACAAACTCACAAGCCATCTGATGGAATTGGAAAAAGAAGAACAATCTCAGCTTAAACCCAGCAGAAGAAAAGAAACATCCAAAATTAAACCAGAGATTAATTAAATTGAAAACAATCATTCAAAAAATTAATGAAACAGGGAGTTGTTTTTTTGAAAAAATAAATAGATAAACCTTTGGCCAGACTAACTAGAAATAAAAAAGTAAAATCTCTAGTAATCTCAATAAGAAATGACAAAGGGGAAATAACAACTGATGCCACCGAGATAGAAGAGATTATGTCTGAATACTACCAGAAACTTTATGCCCAGAAATTTGACCATGTGAAGGAAATGTATCAATATTTGGAATCACACCCTCTCCATGGACTTAGCCCTGATGAAATAGATCTCCTGAAAAGACCAATTTCAAGCACTGAGATCAAAGAAACAATAAAAAGTCTTCCAACAAAATAATGCCCTGGCCCCCTTGTATGTGGCTCCAGCTTAAGGCGTGCAGGGCTTGAGATGCCACAGACTCGCGACCCGGAGTAGCTTGAAGTCAGTGAACAACAGCTCTTCAAGTCTGTAATAAAAAACAGCCTCCAATAAAACTACATTGCAAAAAATGGGAAAGAAGCAGAATGGAGAGAGTAAAAAGGTTGAAGTGGCAGAGCCTGAAGGATTTGTGGTGAAAAAAGTTCTGGATTGATGAGTAGTAAATAGGAAGGTGGAGTATTTCCTGAAGTGGAAGGGATTTACAGATGCTGATAATACTTGGGAAGCTGAAGAAAATTTAGATTGTCGAGAGTTAATTGAAACATTTCTTAATTCTCAAAAAGCTGGTAAAGAAAAGGATGGTACAAAAAGAAAATCTTTATCTGACAGTGAATCGGATGATAGCAAATCAAAGAAGAAAAGAGACGCTGTTGCAAACCAAGAGGCTTTGCCATGGGTCTTGATCCTGAAAGAATAATTGGTGCAGTGGAGAATTAATGTTTCTTATGAAGTGGAAAGATTCAGATGAGGCAGATTTGGTGCTGGCAAAAGAGGCAAATATGAAGTGTCCTCAAATTATTATTGCTTTTTATAAAGAGAGACTAACTTAGCATTCTTGTCCAGAAGATAAAGCTCAATAATTGTTTGCATTGCTTTATATATATATTTATATATATATAAAATCTTGGTCTTGGGAGTGTGAAGAAATAACTACATTCTAATAAATCAAGTTTGATATGTTCATTTTGAAAGTAGTACTAGGAGAGTCATGGGGGGGGGCTTGCATCAATAGCACTGGTTACTTTGAACAAATAAAAGCTTTCTCTAGTTGCTTCCTTTATCAGAATAAAACAAACACACACTTGATACCATGGTATATTATTTCCTCTGCATTAGAGAACATATTTTCTAAATACTAAGGGAAATTTCCATAGCCATTATTCAGTAAGAACTTGTGTTTAACTCTTTGCCTAAGGACCATTCTGCATTCTGGGGTTGGTTTTGTTTTTAATTTGTTTCTGTATGTGTATACGTGATATTCATATGTAAATGATTTTCTTTGTTTTTAAACATTTACCAAAACAAAAATCACAGGTAAGCCCCCGGTGTCTGCAATATCATCATTCTGAGCAATGTAAGAATAGAAATTTTTGGCTTTTCAATAAAATGGGTGGAGCATGATGGCAGACAGATGAATGTGTAGCACATCTCTCCCAAGTCATCAGGTGAGAGGGAGGGAGCTCTGGATCTTTTTTCCACATGGATTATTGGTGTGAGTAGACAGCTGGAGATGCGCAGTGAATTGGTGGATTGCTGTATTTGAGGTGTAATTCAAAACCACGGACTCTGCTGTAGAGATTTCCCCTCCCTGGTCCCTCCCTCATGGAAAACAGCAGTTCCTGAGGAAACCTAATTGATGAAAATTTAGGTGAAGTGTGGATTCCTGAGCAGAGTTTGGCGACCAGAAAGGGGTGCCGCTCGGAGCCACAGGGGGCTAGGCAACCTGATGGAAAATTGAGGGGAGAGGATCCCACCCGGAAACAGATATTTTGAATTGTCTGAAATGGTGGACACCTTCTCCCAGAACAACGGTAGTGATTAAATAGACAGGACCATTCCTGGGGAATATTGGTGAGAACTGGCAGTTCAGGCTGTGTGGCGAACTGGTGGGTTGCTAGACTCAAAAGTGAAACTCTGAGACATGAAAACTGAGGAAAAGGTCTCTGCCCCAAAGTGGTGGGAGCCGGAGGCAGCCAGCCCCTCCCCCACAGCCGATTGCAGTTGCCAGTTTGTGGAAGAATGTGGAAGCAGAGTGGAAAGATTTGTGAAGCATGGACTCCTGCACTGAGTTGGGAGGTTGGATAGGAGTGCCATCTGGAACAGAGCAGCCAAGGTCCGGAAACAATTAGGAAATAAACTTTTATAGAAACTCCAAAAATGGTCACTGTCAAGGTACCCTGGTAACAATGTAAACTGTGAATCAGGTATAAGCCTGGGAATCACCCACAGCGCCACCTGGTGTCCAGAAAGTATATTGCATTATAAATATATTCTAATAAAGTTGACCCCTACGTCATATGTATAGATGTATATTTCTATATATATACAAGAATAATATTTTTGTGGTTGGTGCCTTTTTTTTTCTTTCTCTTTTGCTTTCATCCTTTTCTTGGAGGGAGTATTGTTTATATTATTTTATTTTTATTTTTTCTATTTTTAATTCTTTTTCTTCTTTTTTAACTTTTTTTATGAACTACTTTTTTTTTTTCTCTCTTCCTCTTCTTCCCTCTGAAGTCCACTTTCTCTACCTCACCACAAGTAGTTGGTAAGGAGATGTCTCTAGACTGCCACCTGCTTCACCTTTTGTTGTCTTCAGTCTTCTTAATCATAAGTATGGTTTCTGAGAGTGCTTACATCAGATATTTAGAGGTTTTTTTCAATTATTTTATGATTACCATTATTACTATTATTTGGCAACTGCTATCTTTATTATATTAAATGTAATTATATTTTTATAGGTATTTTACTAACTTTTTAAAATTAAATCATAGTGTGTACAATAATGCAATCATGAGGTACAATGTCCTGCTTCCATATACAGTCTGAAATATTTTCACTGAACTGGTTAACATAGCATTCATGGCATTTTCTTAACTACTGTGTTCAAACCCTTATCCTCTACCATCCCTGGCAAAAGAAAGACCCCCATATCTCCCAACTGTACAAAGATATCAGCAGTATGTTGCAGTGAGGACCTACCAATACCTTCTTACCAAAGGTAAAGCCTCGAAGGACACCGTAGACCATGAGCTTGTGGCCTTCTTGAGCCATACCAATTCAGGCCAATTCATACCCCATTCAGACCAGTGCTATGACTCCCCAGCCCTCAGAGAAGAGGAAAAAAAAGGAAAATATAGTAAGGATAGATAAAGAAAATTAAAAATACTGTTTTATAAGATAAAGAAGAACAAAACAGGGATTTCTTAGCTGTTGTGTGAGAAATTTATGTGGCAAAGATGAGAAAAGTAGAAAAGTATCTACCAAAAGAAAGAAAAAGAAGAGAAATAAAAAAGAAAAGTAGAATAAAAGGGGCTGAAATGGGTAACAAAAATGAAGGAGCCTTCGCTATTGAAAAAAATTGAAAATAAAAATATAATACAACCCTCCCAAAATACTAAAAAGTAAATAACACTGCCAACCAAAGAGTAAAGAAAGAAAAGGAAAATAACTGAGGAGAAAAGAAGCAAAAAATGTAATAGTATATCTGTGTGTTTGTGTTTATGATTTTATATATATATGTATAAAATATTACATGCAAACATAATATATAGTTATATGTAATATATTATTTTATATAATATACATATATTAATGTATAAAATTCTATTTTATATATTAAGTATACATGTTGCCTGGTACCCAGGTGGCAATGTGGTGTTAAGAGATGGATAACACATGCTAGATTTCCTATATGTGATGGGTGTTGGAAGCTACTCTCTAGTTGTAAAGGAGACTCAGTCTTGTCTTCTTGACTTCTTTGCCCTCAATATGGGCCTATTGTGTTTGTCAGCATTCAGTCCCCATGGAACTGGGGTCTCATTGTTCTCACTAGACTTCTCAGGAGTCTCATCCCATAGTGTTTCCTGAAAAGAAAGTGGCCCTCTGGGGGGGTGTGGTAGCCACTCAGTTCACTCCAAGGATGGCTGCTCAAGCTCAGGAGGTTTGCCAGAGCTAGTCATGTACTAGGACCTCACAACCATTCCTCCCACATGCAGCTTTCCAACGATGGCAGTGCCCCACCAGCAGCCAAGCCAATGGGAGAACCACCATGCCCAGCGTTCAATCCAAGCCACAGGATTCTATTTGAGTTTACTTGCTGCTATAGTGAGAAGCCCAGTCCAAAAATCAGAAAACTATAGGACAGCCCTTTCCCATTCCTAGTCCTTTGTTGGAGACCTGGCCAATCTGCTGGCTTCTGCTTATACCAAGCACCTGATTTCTGTGTTGGTTTTCCTCAGCTCCAGACCTCCTTGTTGGCTCCTGAAATCTCCTGCTGCTTCACTGTGCCCTTGGAGTGATATTTCTGGGCAGATTTCCTCAGCCAGAGGTGACTGAAGTCCACTTTCTCTACCTCACCACAAGTAGTTGGTAAGGAGATGTCTCTAGACTTCCACCTGCTTCACCTTTTGTTGTCTTCAGTCTTCTTAATCATAAAATCTGACACTCTAGAGTTTGGTATCCTGAAAAAAAAAAAACAAAACCAAGTTTCATATATGAAGGAGAAATGAAGACTTTTTCAGACAAGCTAACACTGAGGGAATTTGTCCAAACCAGACCTTCCCTGCAGGAAATACTCAGAACTGCATTATCATAGATCAGCACAGTAGACACCTACCAGTGTAAACCCCCCAAAAGCTAACGCTCAGAGCTCACATAAAACCATAGCAGACGAAGTAAAACAAAGCAACAAGGTGGTACAATCCAATAGGATGAATAGAACAGCATCCTACATATCGATTCTATCAGTCAATGTGAATGGTCTGAGTGCCCCTCTTGAGAGACACAGTCTGGCTGAGTGGATGAAGCAAACACAACCTAAATATCCTTTTTCTTCAGGAAACACATTTAACCTTTAAGGACTTACATAGACTCAACATGAAGGGACGGAAAAGATATTCCATGGGCACAGAAACCCAAAGAAAGCAGGTGTAGCCATTCTCTTCTCAGATAAGATGGGCTTTAAATCAATAATAGTAAAGAAAGACAAAGATGGTCATTATATAGTGGTAAAAGGATAAATTGAACATGAAGACATAACAATTCTGAATATGTATGCACCTAACACGGTAGTTTATTCATTCATAAAGCAAACCCTATCAGATCTAGGCAAAGAGATAAATAGCAGCATTGTAATTTCCAAGGACTTCAACACTTCACTTACAAAACTGGACAGATCATTCAAGCAGAAAATATATAACCACTGGTCTTAAATAGGACTGTAGAACAAACTGGTCTAACAGACATTTATGAAGTATTTTACCCGCAAACTCCTGAATGTACTATTCTACTCATCAGCACATGTAATGTTCTCCAAGAGTGATCTTGGCTTATGCTATAAAACACATCTTAACAAATAAAAAAAAGTAGGAACCATACAATGTATCTTCTCAGACCACAGTGGAATAAAACTGGAAATCAACTCCAAGAGAAAGACTCAATTCTACACAAAGTCATGGAAAATGAACAGCCTGCTGCTGAATGATTGATTATTAGATTAAGAATGAAATTAGAAAAGTAAATCACAAGATTCCTTGACTTGAATGTCAAAGGGCACATAAGTTCTCAAAATCTATGGGATTCAGCAAAAGCATTTCTAAGGAAAAAATTCATAGCCTAATCAAATGCTCACATCAAAAAGACAGCAAGAGCACACATTAACAATCTAATGACTCATCTCAAGGAACCGAAAAAGGAAAGGCAAACCAAACCCACAGCCAGCAAAAGAAAAGAAATAACTCAGGTCACAGCAGAACTAAAGAAAATGACAAACAACAACAAAATACAAAGGATCAATGAAAGAAAAAAAGTATATTCTTTGAAAAGATAAACAAAATTGATAACATCTTGCTCCATTAGCCATGAGGAGAAGAGAAAGGACCCAAATGAGCTGAAACACAAGATGAAAAAGAAGGTACTACAGTTTATCCCACAGAGATACAAGATATCATCTAAAAACACTGAAAATGTCTATGGACATAAACTCAGAAATGTAGAAGAAGACATAGGCAAAATCCTTAACTTCTAAACAGACCCTAATGAGCAACTAGATCAAAATAGTAATAAAAAATTTTCTAATAAAAAAGTTCAGGACCAGATGTCGTCACAGCTGAATGTTATCAGACCCAAGAAGAAGAGATAGGATCTATACTGTAGAAATTGTTTCATAACATTTAGAAGGAGGACCTCCTCCTCAACTCATTCTACAAAGCCAGTGTCCCCTTGACACCAAAGCTAGGAAAAAACACAACAGAAAAGAACATCACAGACCAATGTCCTTTATGAATATAGATGTAAAAATCTTCAAAAAAAAAATCTAGCAAAACAAATTCCACATTATATCTAACAAATTATCCACCTCGACCAAGTAGTCTTCCTCCCAGGAATGCAAAGATGGTTCAACATACATAATACAACAAAAGTGATTCATCACTTAGAAGCAAAAACAAAGACAGTATGATCATCTCCATAGATGCAGAAAAAGCATTCAACAAAAACCAGCACTCTTTCATGATAAAAACCATCAACAAACTAGGCATATAGGAACAGACCTCAAAATGATAAAAGCCACATGTCACAAACTTGCAGCCAACATGAACCTCTTTAGGTGTGTCCAAAGTCTATGTTTCATTGAAAATTTTCTTCATGTTCTCATTTTCAAAAATCAACTTTATTGATGATGATGATGATGATGATGATTCAATAGATGTTCAATGAGATCTGAAGGTATGCTTGTGGCTATACACACAATCAAGATACAGAGCATTTCCATTGCTACAGAAAGTCCGCTTAAGTATCTCTGCAGTCCAAACACCCTATTCCCACACATGGTCAGTTGTAAACACTGCCATGCCTTTTGTCACCATAGGTCAGTTTTCCCTGTCCAGGTATTATTTTCTAGGAATAAGTTATTTATCAATTTTAAAAAAACAGTCCAATTGTATTTCTTAAGATTAATGGTTCAAATAATAGCATCTAATATATCCCTTATTTTGAACATTGAGATATTTAATTGCTATTGATGAAATAATTTTTTAAAAAAACATACAGAAAACACTAGTTTGAATGGGTGCCAAATAAAATGTCAAGGCCCAAAAAAGTGGACAGGGCCACTGAGTCAGGTATCCTACGGTTAAACTCAGGAGGGAGCTACTGTAAAGGCCATGCCATAGTACAGACAACATCTAAGGGGGACAGAAGATCAGAATAACTTGGGACAAAGAATCAAGGGGAGAGAAAAAAAGAATGCTGAAATCAATGATACAGCAGCCCAGTATTTTCTGCCACTTTTTCTTAGAAGAAAACAGAAGCTGAGGCAAAGCAAGTGGGCACTTTAGGAAGGTTCTCCTGCTCAGTTGGAGGAGGAATTGACAGAGGTATATTCAAGACAAAATGATGAGGTCTGGAGAGAAGTCGTTATGAGTGTAGGAAACACTAAATAAACTGGGATTTCTCACTGTGTCCAGAGGCTACTCAGGGAGTGGCCAGAAGTCATTAAGGAAGATGCTGCAGTATCCCTGGAATTTTGGCATCATTTCACTCAAATTTCCACACGACTCATTTCATTCCTGTCAAAATATAAAATGGCCTAACTGCTCACAAAGTGAATGTCTACAACCTGCTTGATTATGTTGAGAATTTTTCCAACCCTCAGTACAAGTTCTGTTCCATCTCCACTCTGGGGCGGCCCTGGTGGCTCAAAGGAGTGGAGTGCCGGCCCCATATCCCAGAGGTAGTAGGGACAGGCAGCAGGAATTCCTATACTGAACAATGCACAGAGAAGTATTGTTTCCTGGAAATAGGTTATTTATTACTCTTTGGGGAAAAAATAGTCCAATGATATTTCTAAAGAAGATTAATGGCTCAAAAATGACATCTAATATATCCCTATTTTGAAACTTGACATAGTTGTTATTGACTAGACAAATGTTAAAAAAGCACACAGAAAAAATAAAATGGAAAAAAAAAAAACTTAAAAAAAGGCGGCACCTGTGGCTCAGGAGTAGGGTGCCAGCCCCATATGCCAAGGGTGGTGGGTTCAAACCCAGTCCCGGCCAATAATAATAATAATAATAATAGTAAGCAAAAAAAAAAAAAAAAAAAAAAAAAGCACACAGAAAATGCTGGTGTGGAGGGGTGGTGCCAGGTTATTATTATTCTGGGGAATCTTCAGTGCTCCAGTTGGCCTTGAGTGCAGCACATCAGAAGTGCTGAATGTCTCCCTACATCTGTGGGATCCTGAATCTTGGTGTGAAGAAGTAACAACAGACAATGATCATCTGCTCTGATGACCACTGAGACATCTCAACGTGGCACCACTTGCTGTCTGGCCATATCCCTGCAAACTTCCCCTCATTGGAAACCCTGCCCCTCTGGAGATCGTCCTTGATGCACTTCACTGATTGACTGTGAGCAGAGCCCCTCACAATGCTACGAAGGCTCTCTTGCCTTTTTACCTGGGCCCTCAGAGACTGCAGTTTTCTATTTCCATTTGTAAACTCCATCCTCCTTCATGTTCTTTGAACAAACCCCTTGAAATCCATTCTAGGGGAGATTTGAGGTAGATTGGTTAAAGAGATGCTGAGGGAACTCTGAGGAAGTACCCACTGTGCCAACCAACTATGCATGAAGCACTGCTGAGAGGAGCTCTGCCTTTCTGATGCCCTCCTCAAGAGAGGCAGCTACACAAGAGCTCCCTATCCTTACAGACTCTCTCTCTCATGCCCTGGCTCCTGGGCTGATCTGCCACAAACAGACTTTATACAGAAAACTGTAATGGAAAAGTTTCTGACATATTCATGAGTGATAAGAAAACAATGAAAACTGAGGGTTCCCACATATTTCCTGCTGTTCCTCCAAGGCTTGGGCCTGAGTCTCCCATAAACCTCTCACTTTACTCAGTTGTTAAACGAAGAGTTTCTGAAACGGACACAATTTAGTATCCTTGACTTACCTGACCAGAAATCAAAAAGGTGATGGGTCCTAACTAGAGGTGGGAGCCAGAAAATAATCTGGTGTGGCTTGGTGCCCACTACATCAGATGTGATCAAGGTCTCACCAGGATGCTGCTGTACCTCATCTAGAAAGTACAGGGACCAACTCTAAGTCTAAGCCTCTGAGAGGCCATGGTAAATGTACCAGGCAAGGTAACTCACAAATTTTAACTTACATAATTTGGCAAATCACTTATCTTCTAAATTATTATTATTATTATTTTTGAGACAGAGTCTCACTCTGTCTCCCTGGGTAGAGTGCTGTGGCATCAGAGCTCACAGCAACCTCAAACTCTTGGGCTCAAGTGATCCTCTTATCTCAGCCTCCTGAGTAGCTGGGACTACAAGCCCCCACCACAATGCCTGGCTATTTCTAGAGATGGGGTCTTTCTCTTGCTCAGACTGCTCTTGAGCAAATCACTGATTATCTCTGATTTCTCCAATGGAAAATATAGGGGTTGACCTAACTAATCTATAAAGCACCTCCATTTCTGACATCCTGGGATTCTGTGATCCTCCAAGCATGGAAACTAGCCTCAGCTGAACGATCATGGTTTCACTCGGCCTGCAGTAGCACTGAGTGGTTAGTACTCAGTTCAGCAACTTCTTCCTGATCTGTTACCACATGCCCTACCCAAGTTTTGTCTCCTTGCTAGACCATTTGCTCATCACGGGCAGACTTTGTCTTCATCTCCAGTGCTTCTCCCCTAGACTCAGTGCCTAGGAGCAGTGGGCCTTCTAGCGCATTGTAGATGGCCAGCATAGCCAGGCAACACCTTGCTCAGTTAGAGGTCCTAGGTGACTGCCAAGCTATGCTCTTGGGGCTCAAGCCTCTGTTGTTCCCATACGCAGGTGCTCATTTTGCACAACTACTCACACCCAGGCCTTCTGGCCATAAAAGGCTAATATCCTCATAGTGGTGGCCTTGCCTCTCACCAAGGACTGAGAGCCATGTAGGTTCCTCTTCAGTTCTTGCCCCAGGCTCCCAGCTCTCCCACTCCTCCAAGGACTCACCTGCTAGTGAGAGCAGCTGCTGTAAGCTCCCAGCCCCAAATGTCCACACTGACTTCTGTCTGACCACCACTTCAGAGCAAGGAGCTGTGATACTACTTCAGTTCTGTGTCCAGGTTTTCTGTCATTTTCCGCCACCCTATCCTCACAGTTACTTCCTGAAGTTTGAGTTCCTTCTACTTTAGGCACTCAAATTTATTTATTTATTTATAGAGACAGAGTCTGACTTTATCACTCTCTATAGAGTACTGTGGCATCACAGCTCACAGCAACATCCAACTCTTGGGCTTAGGCAATTCTCTTGCCTCAGCCTCCCGAGTAGCTGACACTACAGGCACCCATTACAATGCCTGGCTATTTTTTGTTGCAGTTTGGCTGGGGCAGGGTTTGAACCCACTACCCTCAGTATATGTGGCCAGCATCATACTCACTGAGCCACAGGCACTGCCCTAGGCACTTAAAAAGGATTAAGTGTCTACATGGCCAATCTTTTGCAAGGTTTTGAAGGTGAGGGTCATGAAGCAGTCATAGAAAATGCTGCTTTTACTGACTTTGTAATCCAGTCAGAGAAACACACTTTCATCCAGAAAACACGTTGTAACACACTCTAAAATAGCATTTGTGTCCTAAAAAGGTGGGCGATTACATGTGTGACAGTAAAGGGATTCAGAGCATTTGGTATGGGCTATAGTAATAAAGAAAGGCTTAATGGGAAAAGTGATTTTTTTTTTTTTTTTTTTTTTTGAGATAGAGTTGTTTTTTTTTAGATAGTCTCACTATGTCACCCTCGGTAGAGTGCTGTGGCATCATAGCTCACTGCAACCTCAAACTCTTGGGCTTAAGTGATTCTCTTGCCTCAGCCTCCCGAGTGGCGAAGACTATAGGCGCCCGCTGCAATGCCTGGCTATTTTTTGTTGCAATTGTCATTGTTTAGCTTGTCCGGGCTCGTTTTGAACCCTCCAGTCTAGGTGTTTGTGGCTGGCACTATAACCACTGTGCTACAGGCGCGGAGCCATGAGACAGAGTCTTGCTCTGTTACCCTGGGTAGAGTGCCATGTATCATAGCTCAGAGCAACCTAAAACTCCTGGGCTAAAGTGATCCATTTTCCGCAGCCTCCCGAGTAGCTGGTACTACAGGTGCCCATCAAAACCCAAGTAGTTTTTTTTTGTGTGTGTGTGTGGAGATAGGGTCTTTCTCTTGCTCAGGCTGGTTTTGAATTCTGAGCTCAAGCAATCCACCTGCCTCAGTCTCCCAGAGTGCTAGGTTTACCGGTGTGAGCCACTGTGTCTGGCAGAGAAAAGGGTGAATTTTAAAAAGAAACTCATTCCTACATTACTCATGGCATTTAAAAGTGGGTTTGTATATAATAAGTGTTCTAATAAACATTGATCAATTCAATGTTGAAAGGGAACAACTCAGAATGGAAAAGGCAAGACGTGGAGGGGAAAAGGTCCATACTTTGCTTGAGGGCAGCATGAAGTCTGTGCTCACTGCTAGAAACATTTGGCTGCATATAAGAGGAAGAATTCTGAAAGAACCAGGGGGTAATCAGCTGAGGGAAGGTCTTTGCTGCATCCTGGACTATTCACCAATGTCTGCTGGTCCTCTCATTTCCCTTCAGGTCAAACTTGCTAAGTGACTTGTTCTGGCCAGTGACAGGTATCACTTTCTGGGGGAGACTTTAAGAACACTGCAACCTCTACCATGCTCTTTCCCTCATTGGCCCCAAAGCAACCTGCAACTCTCCATCCTGGTCCCTGTGAATGATAACACAAAGTAGGCCCCATCCATCATGAGGGAGTCCTTGAACATTCTTGGAGTCCTAAAAACAATTCTTGGTCATTGTAGCTTCTGATAACGTAGGAGGGTTTTTTTAATTGTCTCTGACCTCACCTCTCGTAATCTTGATTATCTGTATGGTTCAGACCTAATTTCTCATAGCTGTAACCTCCCCAATGGGTTCAATTATGATGGCATGAAATTGGTCCATGATACAGAGAAGGGCCTTTCTGCATTAGGAATAGGAAGTCGCTAAGACCACTTCCAAATCTAAGATTCTGCACCTGGGGAGAGTTTTATTTATTTTTTTCTCCTGCTTCCTGACCTGATAAATATATTGCCATGACACCAAAGTTATTATAAGGAAGAGTAAGTTGACAGAAGGGGGAAAAAAGTCTTTTGGATCATTTGAAATCCTAATACAGTGTCAAAATAGATTATTAGACCAGATATTATGACATACCACCTGGCTACACAGTTCCTTAGAGAAACCACAGAATGTAGTTGGAGATGACACCAAGAATCTCCATTCCTCCTAAGCAAATGTCCCAGGTTCATTCCTACTAAGGTGGTTAAGTGCATCACAGAAAGGTAATGGGCAATGAAGCCAGATAACTTAGTTCAATTAAGCCACTTACTGATCATTGATAAAGTGAACTGGATTATCTCCAGCAGCATCTTAATATTAAAAACGTGTCTCTCTAGCCTGCTAGATGCTATTATACTTACCTTCTCCCATTCAGAGGGATCTGGTGGCTTAATGTTTTTGATATACCAGAGAAGAGTTCTTCCAGGACCATGCATGATCCTGTATGAATTTCATGCCCAAAGGTCCACCCTGTTTGGCTCAGTGTCAGTATAGAATTTCCTGTCTACACTCCCTACACTGGGTCTAGTGGTTAGGCTGGAAGGATGCATGCAGCCTTACTGGTGTTCACCAGTGAGAAGGAAGCTGAAGATGGGCGCTTCCTCCAGAAGCATTCCTGGCTCCTCCCTCCTCACTTCCCCCACTACCTTCCTCCTGCAGCGTGCAGACTCAGGTATATAATCACCTGAGCACACGTACATTCACACACACACCACAGCTCATTCTGAAAATAATGTCATTTTACAGTTAGGAAAGTTCCTGGGATGCTGTGACCACGATTTAATCATCATAGAACAATGACTTAGAGCAGAACTGCCAGCCCACCAGTCTTCTCTCTTTGGGTAGTGAGAACAGGCATGGAACATATCGTGTACGTAACAAGAAAATAACTGGTAAGGGTTGGGGAGAGGAGAGGAGGCAGGGACGAGACACACCTAAAATTCGATCCTAGATGCCCTGTTCAGGTCCAGATATAATCTGTCTTCCCTATATTCTCCTGTTACCAAAGATGGTAGAGAATACAGGGCTAAGATTGTGAAATGATTGTCACCAACAGCAAAGTCAGCCTCTTAATGTACTAAGTTAGAGTACCAGTGTGGTGCTTATTTCCAGGTTGGGATTAATGCCTCACCTAGAACTGGCTCCTGCTGGCCACAGGCATTGTCTGAAGGCCGACCTTTCAGGCATGTCCAGGTAACAGAAGTGTCACAAATTTGAACACTACTGTATGTAGCCAGTTCTTCCTGCCTTTCAGTGACAGACACGGGCCACATTATACTTCAATATACATGTGATCAAGGAAAAAGGCAATAAGATCCCATCCTTACAGTCCAGGACAACAAATCCTCACTCCAATTGTGTATGAACGGCCAGGGAAGCAGATGGTATTCTCTCCTGTGAACAAGAGCTAAGCGTTCCTCAGCTTCCACCCTATTCTGCAAGAGACTGAATCAAGCATCCTACGAGGAGATGTGTTCATTCCCCTAAATGTGCAAGGTTTCAGCAACCTTCCCCTAGAATCAAGGAAAAGGCAGGCAAACAAGGGAAACGGAATTATCAACCAAAAAATAGCAGCCTTCAAATTAACAGATTTATTAACAGCCTCTTGGCTAATGACATTTTTCATTTTTAAGTATTTTTTGGGGAAAGATAAGTGGGAATGAAAAGTTTTGAGGTTATAGGGAAGGGAATTCCAGGTTCTGAGGGAAGTGTCTAAAAGCAACAACTAAAACTATAAATATCCAGCGAAATATAGGAAGAGTAGGATGTGGACCAGGAGAAAGTAGGTGGTTACTAGCAGTGGCCCTTGGGTCTGGAAATGATGAAGGGAACGCAGGGTCCACTTCTATCCGGCCCCACTCCAGATCTGAAAGAAAAATCCAAAGTCAAGAGAGTTTCCCTCCCCAGTAATCTTGCATTGAAGGAAAGCTGACCCAACTCCTGTAGAAAAGGGGTAAAGACACAAAAAGGAGGAAAGTTTTTTAGGCTAAAGACCTGGGAAATTCCAGTGCATTCCTCATCTTCCACACTCTTGTGGTCTCACACCCAGTGCTCAGTGGCTGGGTTTCCACTTTCCGTCTCCTTTACTTCCTGGCCCTGACATAGTCAGGCCTGTCCATCAGGAGCCCACCCTCTCTCTGTCCTTCCTCCCTTCTTCCTTACCCTTTCACACCTGCTACTTGAAATACCTATTATCACCGACTGCTCCCGAGTGCTGCAGGAACCAAGTGGAGGAGTCTGGGCAGAGTCCAGTTTGCTGTGTTCCAGCCTGTGTTGAGAAAATAAAAAGGCATGGGATTGGCTCACGTCATGAGAGGTGACGTCTTCCCAGTCACCTGCCATGGAAGGTAGCCCAGGGAACTTGTAGCAAAGGCTGTTCCTGCATTCCCTGTCCCTGTCCAAGGACAACACTGGCAGACTGGTTTCTTCCAGCAGCAGTGAAAGGTGATAACTGCTGGGAACGGACTGCCTTCTTAAAGGTGCCAGGTGCTGGGTTGGGTGTTTTACATACATGTAATTCTCAGGTTTTGAGGTTAGTTTTATTACCTTCAAAATGATAAGGCTTACAGAGGATAAAGGACTTGCCCATGGCAGCACATCCCTTAAGTGATAGAGCCAGAATTGAATACCAGGGTTTGTCTTTAAGCCTCATCCTCTTTCTTTTCAGTACACTACACCTGACTCAGAGAAACCAATTTTTCTTTTCATTTACTAAAGGCTATTAGGCAAAAGTAACCAAGAAAGATTTTTGTGAGGTTCTTAGATGAAACTGAACTGGCAGCCTCTACTGTTTTCTGCCTCATTTTTGCTGAGTTGCTTTTTTTTCAGTACCAGAGCTTCCACGTTTAATGGAGAAGCTGGCATTCTTCACTCAATGGTTTCTGACAAACTGAAACAAAGGAGCTGCCGGTGATATAGCCACATGTGCTGAAGCATTTGCCTATGGGAATGTGCTGCCTTCCAATTGGAGTAGAGAGGATGGAACTCCTTACTCTCCTATCCTCACCTAGGGATATCCATTTGCCTAATTTTGCTAGCCTTTCTCTGCAGGTCACACTCTTTCCTCCAGGACCAAAGGAATACCTTAATCTGATTTATTATTATTATTTTTTTATTATTAAATCATGGTTGTGTACATTAATGCGATCATGGGGCACCATACACTGGTTTTATTTATGAGTCTTGGAAGAGAAAGGGAGTGTGCATGGCCTAGCCCCTGCCTGCTTCCCTCTTAAGAGCTGGGCTGACTGCACAGCGCAGCTTCTGGGCCTATTCTTCCACGTGATTTGCTTTTCAGAGGCAGCCTTAATCTGGAACAGTAAGGTCTGTTACCCAGAAAGTTAGGCTGCTGAAGGCTGAGATGGCTGTGGGTACTGGTGAGGTCAACTGGATTTGCTGCTTTTAATCTGGAAGGCCACTGAGTTCCACATACACTGTGGAGCACTTGTGAAGTCCTAACATTAAGATGGCAGTGCCTGGCCTGGGTGGGCAGCACTTCCATTTTAATACCTACCCCAATCTTCATTCCACATCAGGGCCAAAGAGGGAACTGCAGCGGGTAAGCTTGGATTAACACAGAATGTCCACCGGCTTGGGGGTCACCTGCAGTTTCAGCTGGCTTGGCATAGGTTAATCATACCTGGAGGAGATTAACTTCCCCATGATGCAGGTTTCAGCAGTTCTAAACACTTCCACAATGAGTGGAAGAGAGTGAGCCACAGGCACACAGGCCTACAAAAGCTGGGCAGGGGTAGCAAGACTCACAGAAGACCGTGCTGTGTCCCACAGAGCACCCTCTAAGTTGCATACCAAGGCCCAAATGGGTGATGAAAATTTAAAAGTTGTAAATATGCTGGGTAAAAAAGAAGGGCACCTCAAACACAATCTTCTCACTGGGGCTGCCACCCTGACAACTAAATGTGTCAATAAGGCATTAATATTAATATACAAATGTCTGAGGAAGAGACAGTATATGTAGGTGGCTTTTCCTCCACAGACATAATAAAAGTGCCTGTTTTTAATGTTTCTTTCTGTGTTCGGGCACTTTTAGCAGCAAATCTGTAGCTACTCTCTCTTTCTCGCAGTGAGTCTCTTGGCTCTGGTGAACCGGGAGTAAGGACCTAAGGATGTATCAGCTCTAACCTTCCAAACCACACTTGGCATAAACTGCCCCCAGGAAGCCCAATTCACTCTGTTACCCCAGTGCTTTACACTGGGAAGAGCAGGTTCTTCTGCTAGGAAAGCCTACCCTTGTGCCACATGGGCTGTGACTAGGAGGGGAAGTTCAGGATCAGGAAGTGCAGTTGCCAACAAATCATGAGCTATTGTCAGCTTTGCAAGGGAGTCTTTTAATCTACCATATGTTTTAATCTTCTCAGATCTCAGACAAGGAATGAGGTTGAAAGAACCTAAGTAGTATGTGATACAGTTATTGTTGAAATGTAATAAGATATCTTTTATAGCTTATTTCATACCTTAGGAGGTAAGCTGTCAATCAATGGCAGATATCATTATTCTCTCAGAAAACCTGTTTTGGAAAATGTTGGCCCTCCTAGACTTCACAAGTATTGTGTTCTCTTGGGTGACCACAATGACCCCAAACTCACTGCAGGACTTTCTTGGGATGAGGGAAACACCTAATGCTGAGTCTGGCTACTGAAATGTATGCGAGAGGGTCAGAAGTGAACAGAGGCCATCCCTCTCGGTCTTTACCTGATCTGTTCCTTGGCTGTGTAGAGGGCGTTCTCGGTAGACACCCTCTGTTTCTCAGCAGCCACTCTCTGAGGTTGTTCTGCTTCCAGCAGCTTCCTTAATTCATTTACTTCTTTTTTGGTGTAAACACAACTGCTGTTGGGATTCTGAAAAGCTTCAGGATAAAAGAAAAACAATCACTAGATGCAAGACACAGTTGTTAATACAAGGGATTCCAAGTCTTCATAAGGTTATAAAGCAGAACCATTTACAGAAGCTTGTGTGAACATGAAGAATATTGTAAAAGCATAGCTGTGGAGAGATTAACTGAAGCTGCAGAAAATATCTTAAGAGATTTTAGGAATTATCTTTCATTTTAATACCAGAGTGTTTATTAGTGGCATATGTATGCGAGCATTTCTGTTTTTACTATACAAACTTTTCACACATGATTGTTAGTTATTGCTACTATTTAATCTTAGCCTCACTTCTGTGAGGCCAGTAAGATAATATGGAGTTCAGGACAATCTACATTTCTGTTTATCTTTTTTCCTTCCCTTCTTCTTTCCTTTCTTTCTCTCTTTCTGCCTTTCTTTCCTTTCTTATTGTTTTTTTTTTTTTTTTTTTTTAAGAGAGAGGGTCTTGCTCTGTCAACCAGTCTTGAGTGCACTGGTGTGATTATTGCCCATGACAGCCTCGCTCCGGACCACCCAACTTCTGTTCCTGAGGAACATAATACAGGGTGGAGAGGCCCCTTCTCTACCTTTGCTGTAGCTCCTGGAGTTCTTTAAGCTGACTCTCTGAGGGAACTCCATTGTTTTCCTGGTGAGCTACCTGAGCAGCACCAATGTTTAGTGGCCCCTGAAAGAGGAACAGGCTTAATAATTTAGGGATGAAAGCTCCTAACAAAGTGCGCTTGTGGAAAACAAGAATTCTTTTAGCATCAGAGAGAATGAGAAACCCTGGAGAAGACTGTCCCTGCTTGAAATTCTCAAGGAAGCATTTAGATGTGAGAAACTTGTGCTCTAGCAGGTTAATCATTTATATAAAACCCTTGTCTTACTTAGATTTTTCTCCCAGATTCACATTCTTGAATTTCTCCTCTTAAATGGTGAAAGGACCTTAACTCTCGAAGTTTTCTCAGCCCTTTACTCATCTCAGTTAATGCTCTCTTTCTTTCCCACCTAACGGCATCAGCTTCTTTCACTATCAGTTGTGCTTAGCTAATTGTCCTGATTTCTAAGGATCTAATTTTCTTAGGGAAGACCTTTCTTTTCAACAACAGCAAAAGTAACACCGTGTATTCTTTCAAAGGGAGAAAACTCAAAAAAAATTTTTTTTGAACAAGAAAGAAAGACAATTCTGGAGGAATAGTAGGAAAATTTTGTTTATGGTGTGCCTAGTGAATTAATTTATTTCCCACCAGTCCCAGTGGCCAGTGCCCTAACCACTGAGCTATGGGAGCCCCCTTCTAGTCTTATTTTCAAAGAATTGATTCTCCCAAATAATTTGATGTGTTTCTAAACACACACCACCTCCCCAAACAGATGTTTTTATCTGTCATTACTTGCATGCTTTTAGATCATGCTCATTTGCAACTGGCTTTACGAGAATGAAATGAAAATGAATGGACTGATAACCAGCTGCTTAGTGTCAATGCCTTCATCTGTTGTGTGTGTGTGTGTGTGTGTGTGTGTGTGTGTGTGCATGGGCACCTATTTATTCCTTCAGATGGAGGGTTAAGCATGCTGCCCAGCTCTTCACTTGTCTGTTTTGCATTGTTCCTTCAACTATTGTTGATTACTCAGTTTCTGATGCCTTGAGGAAAAAAAATCCTCAAATTATTGATTACCTGAATTCTGACATCCTCATGATGAATATGGAGTCTTGTGTTTCAAGTAAGCATTGGAGTCTTTCATTAGCCAAACAATCTAACCTTCTTCTCCTATAAATGTCCCATATTCTTTTTCTTTCTTGAGACTTTGTACATGCCACATGACTGAAATTCCTTTCACCCAGCTTGTCTAGAATATTATTTATCCATCATGGTTTTGCCCCATCCCACT
Organism: Loris lydekkerianus; assembly: GCA_963574355.1. NCBI lineage: Eukaryota > Metazoa > Chordata > Mammalia > Primates > Lorisidae > Loris > Loris lydekkerianus. The sequence goes on from CAUYPK010120481.1 coordinate 24,972, forward strand.
TTTCCATGTAACCTTCCTTGACTATGACACTCACAGCAACCGGTTTCGCTCTGAAAATACTTCATATTGCTGCTTGTGTTGACACTTATTTCAGAATGCGTCAGTGGCTAGGTTATAGTACAAATGAGAAGGGTGTGTAGTGGGAGAAATCAGCAGACGTGTGGTAGGTAACACCAGAGCAACCAGTAAAGTAACCTCCTGATGGTAAGATTAGCTCCGTGGAGAAGCACTTCAGAAAAAAAAATCTTTCATGATTCAAAGACATTCACAAAACAAAAATATGTGGATGATTGATCAATTATTTCTGGACATGTAGAACTAAGAAACAGCCATCAATTAGCTATAGCAAATTTGCCAAGATAAATGACACCTTTGGAGGTTTTCAGGTGTTCCCTAATGACACACTTACCTACTACACATCTGCTGTTTTCTTCTACTACACACCCTTCTCATTTCTACTGTAACACTCTAGCTACTTTTATCTACTCAGACTTTAAAGAGTGACTTGTGGAATTATTAACCATTAATAACCACTGGACTTCATGGTTTGTTATCCTAATTTTACGAGGTGTTCTCCACCCCTACCTGTGTGGCTTGTTCCGCCTGGGTCTGGCGGAGCTGGGCTTGCATAGCCCTAAGTTCCTTTCTCTCCTGGAGCAGTTGCTTTAGCAACACAGGTTCTTCCATGATTGTGGATGTCTGCTAACTGGTTGGGTTCAGGGCAGAACCATCAGTCTCTTGGTATGGGCTGCTGCCTAGCTGGGTCAGTCCATCCACTGCAATGCAATACTTGGCTGGGAGATGCTAAGACTGTCTGAGTCAGTTCCTTGGTCTGGGTGGGTTAGTCAATCCACTAAAATGCAGGACCTGAAAGATATCTCAAAAACTGCCCTCAGGTTCTGAACAGGTGATGTTATCTATGGAGAAAAGTTAAGAATCTTTACAGCTACCATCTGCGCCCTGTAGGGGAACGATTATAGAGAAGCAGACAAAGGAACAGTGGCTATGATCAAACAAAGGAGGGGACAGTGGCTGATTACCATCCTTATTTTAGCTAGGCTGTTCCTTCACAGAATTTTGGGATTCTTTCTCTAATTTTTGCCTCACACACCTTCATCAATTTATAAGGTTGGTTTCAATAGCAAAGTTGTGTAGCCTTTTGGAAAACAGTCTGACAGTTCCTCAAATGATTAACAGATCTACTGTATGATCCTGCCTTTCCACTCTTAGGTATATACCCAGGAGAAATGAAAGGATATGTCTGCATATCTTTTTTTATGGATGTTCATAGAGGCCTAATGGCCCAAAAAGTAGAAATGACTCAAATGTCCATCAAGTGATAGACAAATGAAATGTGTTACATCCATACAGTGTCATGTTATTTGGCAACTAAAAGAAATGAAATACTGATAGATGATAAAATATGCTTAAACCCTGTAAACATTATACTAAATGAAAGAAGCCAGTCACAAAGGACCACATAATTGGGTGATTCTGTTAATATGGAATTTATATGAAGATGAGGTCCAGAATAAACTAGTCTATGATGTCTGACAATTAAGTTTAAGAACTTCTATTATGCGCTTATGTTGACAGCACTGTACAAACAGTTTGGTGAGGTTTCATAGCACTTCAGTGTCTCACTGCTCTGTTGACATGTGGCATTGTCTTTCTGAGTGGCATCCATTACTGTTGTCCAAGTTTATGAGGATAATGCCATGAAGAAAACAGCAGTGTACAAATAGAATAAGTGTTTTTTGGAGTGGAGAGAAAGCATCACTGATGAAGGAAGGTCAGGGAGCCCAGTAAAAAGCAGAAGTAATGAAAATATTGCAAAAATCTGTCAAATAGTGTGTCAAAATCATTAGCTGACTGTGAGAAGCACAGCAGACCAATTAAACATTGATAGAGAAACAGGAACATCTTAAGTAAAAATCTTGGCATAAGAAAATTATGTGTAAAAATGGTTCCAAAGGCACTCACCCATGAACAGAGGCAAAAACCTCACACAGCACTGTCTGTGAGGTAGTTTTAGCCAGTAAACAAATAACTCTATTGGCTCCCAGTGATTCTTTTCCTTTACTAGAACATAAAGGAAATACTGAAAGGAAGTAATTTTAATGAAATTCAGAACATTAGGGTAATAGGATGATAGCCCTGATGGCCATTCCAGAAAAAGAGTTTCAAAATTGCTTTGAAAGGTAGGCGAGGTGCTGGCATTGGTGCATAGCTTCCCAAAGGGAGTGCTTCAAAGGTGAATTTAGTGATATTCACCAGTGGCGGATGTAGCACTTTTTCCTAGGTCAAGTTCACAAACTTAATTGTCAGACCTTGTGTAGAGAAAAATATTAACAGTTTCCAGTGGCTAAAGAGAAAGGAAAAAGAGGGGATAATACAGGTTTTCTTTTGGGGTTGATGAAAATGTGCTGAAATTATGGTGATGATTATATTACTCCATGAATAAAAAAAATACATGGTAAAAAGACAGCAGTAAAATTTCACTAGATTGGTAACCTTTATGAATGGAATGGTTAGTATTTTGTATGCAATGTTTTTTTTCAATTGTTATATCATAGCTGTGTACATTACTGCAGTCGCCTATACCCATTCTAAGATGCACCATAGATGTGGCCCCACCCACTACCCTCCCTCCACCAAAGCCTCCCCCCTCCCTTCCCCTTCCTTGGCCCTTTCCCCATAGTCTTGTGCTATAGTTGGGTTATAGCTTTCATGTGAAACCTATAATTTAGCTTCATAGTAGGGCTGAGTACATTGGATACTTTTTCTTCTATTCCTGAGATACTTTGCTAAGAAGAATATGTTCCAGCTCCATCCATGTAAACATGAAAAAGGTAAAGTCTCCATCTTTCTTTAAGGCTG
>CAUYPK010120482.1:0-22707 GCA_963574355.1 Loris lydekkerianus
TCTGTATCCCCTTGGTATTAATAATTCCCTTATCTCATTCAAGTCATTGCTCTACATCAGTTATTTAAAAAAATGGAGACTTTACATCCTTCATATTAATCTGGATGGAAGTGGAAGACATTATTCTTAGTAAAGCATCACTAGTATGGAGAAGCATGAATTCTAGGTACTCAATTTTGATATGAGAACAATTAACGACAATTAAGGTCATGTGGGGGGAAGGAAAAGCAGAGAGAGGGAAGGAGGGAGGGGGTGGGGCCTTGGTGTGTGTCACACCTTCTGGGGGCAAGACATGATTGCAAGAGGGGCTTTACCTAACAAATGCAAACAGTGTAACCTGGCTTATTGTACCGTCAGTGAATTCCCAACAACAACAACAACAACAACAACAACAAATCAGAAAACAAATAAACAAAAAAATCTGTACTTCCTAAAGGAATCTAAAAATTCACTGTATTCCCATTAAAATACCATCATCATACATTCACGATTTGGGAAAAAAAAACAAACAAACAAACAAAAAAAAAAAACTCTTCATTTTGTATGGAACCACAAGAAACCCCATATAGCCAAGGAAATTATGAGTAATAAAAACAAAGCTGGGGGCATCACCCTACCAAACTTTTGGCTATGTTACAAGGCCATAGTGGTCAAAACAGCATGATATTGGCACAAAAATAGAGACATAGACATCTGGAATCAAATAGAAAATGAGGAAATGAAACTAAAATCTTACAGCCACCTAATATTTGATAAACCAAACAAGAACATACACTGGGGGGAAAAAATCCCTATTCAATAAATGATGCTGGGATAACTGGATAACCACACGTAAAAGAGTCAAACTGGACATGAACTTTCACCACTTACAACAATTGATTCAAGATGGATAAAAGATTTAAATCTAAGGCATGAAATAATAAAAATCCTTGAAGAAATTTTGGGAAAATACCTGAAGATATTGGCCTGGGGAAAGATTTTAGTAAGACTTCTGTGGCAATTGCAATAACAACAAAAATAAACAAGTGGGACTTAATTAAACTGAAAAGCTTCTGTATAGCTAAGAAAACAACAACCAAAGCAAACAGACAACCTTTAGAATGGAAAAAGATATTTGCATATTATCAATCAGACAAAACTTGATAACTAGGATCTATAGAGAATTCAAATTAATCAACAGAAAAAAAGACCCAACAATCCCATCTTTCACTGGGCAAGAGACATGAACAGAACCTTCTCTAAAGAAGGCAGATGAATGGCTAACAAACATATGAAAAAAATGCTCATTGTCCCTAGTCATTAGAGAAATGCAAATCAAAACCACTCTGAGATATCATCTAACCCAGTGAGAATGGCCCACATCACAGCCTGGATGTGGAGAGAAGGGAACACTTTTACACTGCTGGTGGGACTGCAAACTCATACAACCTTTTTGAAGGAAGTATGGAGAACCCTCAAAGAACTCAAATTAGACCTTCCGTTTGATCCCAGAATCCCATTACTAGGCATCTACCCAGAAGGAAAAAAAATCCTTTTTTCATAAGGATATTTGCACTAGACTATTTATTGCAGCTCAATTATAATTGCCAAAATGTGGAAACAGACTATATGCCCACCAACCCAGGAATGGATTATAAACTGTCGTATATGTATATTATGGATTCCTATTCAGCCACTAAAAAAGATGGAGACTTTACATCTTTTGTATTAACCTGGATGGAGGTGGAAGACATTCTTCTTAAAGCATCACAAGAATGGAGAAGCAAGAATCCAATGTACTCTTTTCTGATATGGAGGCAATAGATGAGCTAATACAAGGATGGGTAGGGGAATTAGCAAGTGGGGAGGAGGGTGGAGGGAGAGGGATGGGGGGTCATGGTGTATGGCACACCTCTTGGGGGCAACACATAATTATAAGAGGGACTTTATCTAACAAATGCAATCAGTGCAATCTAATTCTTTGTAACCTCAGTGAATCTCAAACAATAAAAAATAATAGACAACAGTCATTATATCAAACTAAAAAACTGTTTGGCACCTGTGGCTCAGTGGCTAGGGCACTGGCCCCATATACTAAGGGCGGTGGGTTCAAACCCAGACCTGGCCAAACTGCAACAAAAAAATAGCGGGCGTTGTGGTGGGCCCCTGTAGTCCCCGCTACTCGGGAGGCTGAGGCAAGAGAATCACCTAAGCCCAGGAGTTGGAGGTTGCTATGAGCTGTGTGACATGGCACTCTACTGAGGGCAATAAAGTGAGACTGTCTCTACAAAAAAAAAAAAAAAAAAAAAAAAAGAATAAGCTTCTGCACAACAAAGCAATCAATCAACAGAGTAAAAAGGCAACCTATGTAATGGGGAAAAATAATTACAAAGCATTTATATGCTAAGAAGTTAATATCCAAAATATATAAGTAACTCTTATAACTCAATAGCTGAATAAATAAATGAATGAATAACCCAATTAAAAATGGGCAAAGAACTTGAATAAACTTTTCTCCAAATAATACATACAAATGGTCATGAGGTATATGAAAAAGTTCTCAACATCACTAATCACCAAGGAAATGCCAAGACCTTTCTTTAAACCAAAGTGAATAAGATCATCTGTGGACAGAATCCAACATATCTATTCAAACATATCACTAACTCAGTTCTTTATTTCTGAACATATGAACTGATTGGCTATCATGTATCAAGAACTATTATAGGTGTTGAGAGTACATTAGTGAACAAAAAGTACAAAACTCACTGAACTCCCAGAGCATATATCTAGTAAAAAAAATAAATAAGAAACAACAAACACGATAAATTATCAAATTTATCCCCAGGGCTTCAAGCCTGCTCTTAGCTCCCATTCTTCTTCTAGGTGTCAGTAACTTCTCCTAACTAGTCTCCCTGAATCCAGTGGATTCCTACAACCTATTCTCAAAAACTAAATAAAACAAACACACAAACTTGAAAGGCAATTACCCTCTTAAAACCTGTCAGATCATGTTACTCTGCAGCTCAAAACCCCTTTCACTCTAAATAAATGGCAAGTTCCATACACTGATATGAGGCCTGCTAGGTCATTATAAAGAACTTGCCTTTTATTTGTAATGAAAGGGGTATTGAGTGCAGAATAACATGATCTCACATTATCATAGAACCACTTGCATAGACTTACATGTACATAATATCTAGAGTCAAGTTGCAATGTATTTTTAAAGCAAGATATATTTCTTTGACATATTTTAACTGAAAGCATTCAATAAATATCTTCAAAATGAATAAATATACCAAAAGCTATCCTGGTCACTAAAAGCATCCTAATTTTTCCTATATTCAAGTAATCCTTACCCTCTTTATATGTATTCTTAAGCCCAAGAGACCTTCTGAAATTTAAAGAAGGAATTCTAACTGAGGAAATAACAATTGCAAACGGGACAGAAATTTTATCAAATTTTCCTTTGACTGAAGAAGAGGAAATGAGCTCAGCCATGTACTCAATAGGTTAGAACTTGATTTTAAGTCTTTAAGGCAGGCTTGAGTGTGTCTGTAAACATCACGTGTTCTCTCTTCCCAGATGTTCCCTGTTTGCAATTTGGTGGGTTCTAAGAACTGCTTAGTGCTGGAGAGGAAACTAACCACTCATACAATTAAGAGAGTTTTAAAAAGCTCACCAGTGTGATTAATATATGAGCACAATTCCCATTGTTTACAGTCTTAGGAAGAGATCCACTGGCCCTACAGCACTGGCATTCTGCATTCCTAATAAACAAGGACCGCCAGCCTCACATAGTCTCAAATAACAATAGGAAGGCATTGTGGAATGTACTAGGCTTCCTATTATTGAGTGTCTCAGAAGAAAAATAAAATGACAGTAAAGAGTCTTTCTTTATTCAAGAGGTAGATACTAATATGTGTAACAAGCTATTCAGGCCCTTCAGAAAGAAAAAGTAATAAACTATGGTTAAACTGAACCTACTCTATATTTCACTATATACTTAAGGTATCTCATACCTCTTGGAGGAAACCATTCAACCTTTAAGCAATAATTTAATATAAAAAATTGTGCCATGCGTGGTGGCTCACACCTGTAATCCCAGCACTTGGGAGGCCGAAGTGGGTGGATTTCCTGAGCTCACAGGCTCAAGACCAGACTGAGACAGAGTGGGACCCCGTCTCTAAAAAATAGCTGGGTATAGTGGCAGGTGCCTGTAGTCTCAGCTGCTTGGGAGGCTGAGGTAAGAGAATGGCTTGAGCCTAAGAATTTGAGGCTGCTGTGAGCTATAACTCCACAGCGTTCTACCAAGGGTGACCAAGTGAGACTCTGTCTCAAAAAATACATATAAAAAATTGTACCAAAGGAAATTAATACAGACTAGATCAAAACAGCTGGTTAAATGAAAAAGATGTGCAGCCTAAACTGCTGATAAACTGAGAAGTGAATATAAAAACAAAGAAGTCCTAAATCCTCCAACTGACCGAATGGACCCCTTTTTAACAATGGAGACCCCAAAGAAAACTTAAAAACTGAAATTTTAGCCACGACAGGATAGGAAACGAAACACATCTCATTATATCTCCTTTCTCCCTTGTTTTCTATCATTAGGCTTTCTTTCCTAAGAAACCAGCCCTTTGAAAAGACTTGCTCCATCCCTGATTTCAAACAACTGCCTAATGCTACTCCTCCCTTTTCATGGTTTGGGCACAACTGACCGGTATTCCTTTCATAAGAGATCATTAACTATGGAGTAGTTCTGGTCAGTCTATGGAGGATGTGCTGTGAAGGTTTTCATTTCCTCTGTTTCGTTTTTTAACATCAGAAGGCCAAAAATTCCACCCTCAGATCATGCTAATGCCACCATTTTTTGAACATGGGTCCCGTGAAGGAGAATGAAGCTCAGTTATGCATGCACGTGTTTACTTTTGCATAAATATTCATGATTCCTCTTATAGCTTATTAAATTTAGAGGCTATACCTACCTGCCTGCAAGATGGTCACCCTGCAGGCTGCAATCCCTTAAAAGAAATAAAGCTCTTTTTCCTAAATGTATAAATTTTGTCATTCTTCAGTTGACACTACCCAATATTCAATAGCTTACATCCAGAACCTCTAGCTCACCTGTAATTTATGACCTTGCTCAAATGAAACACTCCCATTCCCAAAAACTCTAAATCAAAAGTCGTCAACAGTAACTATCCCAGTAGCAATCACAGTGGAACTTGATCTTTTCTATTTGAAATGTATGCACCTGAAGATACATTTCTGTCTGGGAAAACTAGAGCTCTATTTTAAAATACCTTTGTCTCATATGATCCTTCAGAGCTGAATTACACAGGCCTTCAATCATTTGACAACTGAATTCTGCATGAGTAAATGGCTAATGTCAAAATAAGAGTGACAGAGAGTTTTTATAAGATGTTTTAGGAGAACTGTTTTTAATGAGTCTGTTGGAAGACATCTGACAAAGTGCAAATGGCTTCAAATTGGGGTAAATTACCTACATACACAGTGACAAAGGAAAGTAAATGGAAAATTATACCTTTGGCATTTAACTGTACCCAAAAGAAACTAGTGATGTTTTCAGAGAAAACTATTTAGTCTGGCAGTGCCTAAGACTGTAATTTTTTTTTTTTTTTTTTTTTCTTGTGCTTGCTACCTTGATCCAAGATGCTCTGGAAAATAAACTAAAAGAAACCTTCTTTTAGTTTCTTAAGAAATTTCCTTTCCTAATTTCTCTGTTATCCCAATAGAATAATAATATATGTGTCTATCTTCTTTGAACAATGTTTGATTCAGATCTTTTCTACCTTTAATAAAACTGTACAGGTCTGAGTGCATAAGGTTTACACTTCAGAAACGGTTCATTTGCCCCCAGACATAGTGTCTGCTGTTCAAGAGGCTGAGCAGCAATTATTTCTAAATTAATAACTTAATATTTCTCTATATGTCAGTAACTAAAATATCAATTGGAATATAATTTGATTATGTTTTTCTTAAAGTAAACCGTTTATTAAAACACTGAATATTTATTATTAATCTCTCCTGGGCTACTTTAGCTCTTTTCATCAACTCTTCCTCTCTTTCAGTAATTTTTTCAGGGTAAAAAGCTTGAAGTTCATATTGAGTCATGTTATTTCCTTTCATTTCCTATTTCCTTTCCATTCAGTAGTTTTTCATTTATATTACAACAAAGGCTGAAATCTTATCAGCGATGAACAGAAAAGAAATTGTTTGACTCACTCCATCTCTTCAACATTACCTTGTACTGTTTTTCTTCACCATTATTCCTCCAGTCCCTCTGTCCTTTCCCCAGGTTTTTCTAAAGTCACTTACTCCCCCTGGCTAATGAGTATTTTTATATGTCGTTCCCTTGACCTATAACATTTTCTCCTCAACTATTGACACATTTTGCACCATTTAGTCTTTTAGAATGCATGTAAGTCAGGACTTCTTTAAAGAGTTGTCCTCCCAAACTAGATCAATTTTAATTTACATTTGCATGTATGATTATTCCCTAAATATGCATCTCCCTCATTAAAAGCCAATCTCCATGAGGGCAAAGACCACACCTCTATGTGTTTATCATTTCAAAAACAGAACTTAACATTCTGTGTCAGCATCTAGGAAAAAAAATTCATTTATGTCTTTGGCATGCATGGATATAAACAAAAAATATGCTTCTTTTAGAACCTGTTATAAATGAAATAATTTCTAAGAAAATTTCATCTATTATTAATTGCTACTTAGTTTACCCTTACATTATTATCCTGTGTGTATCCAGAATTTTTCTTATCACTTCTGTTACAAAAAGCAAGATATCATCTTTTTTATTTCCAGCAGACTTCTTTTATTCTGACACTTGGCATCAAAAATATTTAGCCTTCTACTTGAAATTTATGAAAAAGAAAGTAACTCACTATGCTTCCTTTAACCTTTAAATCCCCAAATTACTCTAGGTTAACTAAAAGGGTATTTTCTACCACCCTCCAGTACACCCTTCTTTCTTGTCTCTGACTAACCCAAATTTTTTAAACAGAAGGGATAAAAGTGTCACTTACCATGGGAAGATACAGGTAGGAAACTAGGTGATAGTCTCCAGATCTTCATAAAATCTGTTTCCAGTAAAGAGTTTTCTTGTGTATCTATCTCTGCTAATTTCAAATAGTTTTCTTTCCTCTACTCATCAGCCAATATACTCCTTGCCATTTACAATATAATTTGACTAATTTGCCATTCATAAAGTATCCAGATTTCTGACTCTGAACAAACTTTAAAACTCAAATGAACAACTATCAGTTGTAAACAGATCTAAAGAATAGTTTCTTTACACTGAGATAAAATCAGTTACATAAGTATTGAATAAAGTAGATTTCTACTATGGGAGATAGAATAGGCCTACTTTTCTCTATTCCTATCTCTAAACACAGCTAAAAACCCTGGACATTATATATAAGATAAACATAAGGAGATATCAAAAGGTGGAGAGAAGGCAAACTGACAGTGCCGGGGAGACCACGTGAAGATATTAAAGTAGAGTCCATGTGGTGACCAGTAAAGAGGTGTCCCCCATTTTCCCAGTCAGAGTGGTATCAGCAGAGATCTAGTATAGAGCCTTAAATTCCACATCCATCTAGGAGTAACAAGAAACATTTTTCTCCTTGGCTATAATTGGATTCCAAGTGGAGGATCTGGATTTCTACTCCCACATAGAAGTAACAATAAAAATTACTTTTAACTTTTGTTACCAATGATCATTAATGTTTGTGTATTTAAGATTGAAAAAATGTATACCCTGTAATTATTATTTAAAATAAATAGAAAGAATAAATATACTAATGTCAGATATAGTAGATTTCCAAGAAAACATAAGTACTAATGACAGAAAATATCATTACATAATAACAGAGATGTCAATGCACAAATAATACATAGCAATCATAAATTATCTGTGCCCCAACCAAAAGAACCTAAAATATATAAATATATGAATCAAAAACAAATAGAAGTTTAAAAAGAAACACATTGACAATTATAGTTAGAGATTTCAACACCTCTTTCCCAACAATTGATAGAACAGTAGAAATCTTCAAAAATACAAAATAATTCAATAAACCCATCAACCAGATCTAATTGACATTTATAGAATACTCTACATGCAACAACAGCAGAATATGCATTCTTTTCAAATATCTTCATAGCAGTCATCAAAATAGACCATATCTTGGGCCGTAAAACTAACTTCAATAAGTTTAAATTCCTCATAAAAATAGAAAGTTGTGTTTGTTGACCACAACAGAATTAAATTAAATATTAAAACAAAGATAACAAAACAAAGGTAACAAAAAAATCTCCAAACACTATGAAATCAGCACAACACAATTTGAAATAATCCTTGGATCAGGAAGGAAGTCTCACAGAAAATTTAAAATACACTCAACTAAATAAAAATGAAATTATAGCATATAAAAATTTATGGGAGCAGCTAAAGCATGGCTAAGAGGGAAAGTACCATTAAATATATATATTAGAAAATAAAAAAGTCTCAAATTAATAATAAAAGCTTCTGCTTCAGTCACCTAGGAAAACAAGAGCAAATGCAACCAAAACTAAGCAGAAATAATGAAAAATAAGGATAGACATAGATATTAATGAAAGTGAAAATAGAAAAACGAGATGCATACTATTGATTAAAAAAAAAAACTGTCTTTGTAAAAATCAGTAAAATTGACAAACCTCTAGTAAGCTTGAGAAAAAATGTACAAACTATTATATCACAAATTAAACAGGAGATATTACAGATCTAAAAGATTACAAACTCCCCACATGTATATATGTAACTTACTCAAAATGGACCAGTTATCTGAAAATCACAAAGTATCAAAATCCACTATAACATAAGTAATTTGAATATACCTATAACTTTTAGAAAATAGAATTTTTAATTATAAACCTTCTGAAAAATAAATCTACTGTTCCAAATGGTAGCATTTTCTACCAAATGTTTAAGGAAGAATTAATATTAATTCTACAAAATACCTTTTGGAAAACATGAAGGGAGATACTCCCAACTTATTTGATGAAGCCAGTATTACCCTGCTACCCAAACCAGAAAAAAACCATGCAAAGCAAAACGAAATGAAAAAACTGCAAATCAATACCTTATATTAATTAGAAGCAAAAATTATTAACAAAACATGAATTAAAAGAAGTCATAAATATACAAAAATATTTATACAACACGACTAATTGAGGTTTATTCTAGGAATAAAGGCTAGTTTAATATTTGAAAATCAATGTAACATACCATATTACCAGGCCTATGAAGAAAAAGCACACGATTATAACAATTTATGCAGAAAAGGCATTTGACAATTTCAGTATCCATTCACAATAAAAACACTCAAAAAACCTAAGAATAGATATGTACTTCCTCAACTTAATAAAGAATATCTACAAAAAGCCCCAGTTAACACCGCACATAATGGTGAAGGCCTGAATGTCTTCCCCTTTAAGACTTGAAAAAATACAAGAATGTTCGCTCACAGAGCACCAGAAGTTCTAGCCAATGCAAGGAGGAAAGCAAAGTCCTACCAATGGTGTCCAACCTGTGACCATGGGCCACAGACAGATTATGTGAGGACCGTTTTGTTTATCTGTGTGTTGGGTATTGTGAAAATTATGCATGGACCTTTATCTTGCTCATTAGTTTTAACTAATGTTTGTGTATTTTAAGATACAGCTCAAGATGACTCTTCTTCTTCCAATGTAAAACAGAGAAGAAAAAATGGACACTCCTTCAGGTTTTAACTAATGTTTGTGTATTTTAAGATACAGCTCAAGATGACTCTTCTTCTTCCAATGTAAAACAGAGAAGAAAAAATGGACACTCCTTCAGGAAAAAATAAAATCTGTCACAATTTGAAGATGACATGATAGTCTATGTAGAAAACTCATAAAATCTACACTACTCCTGGACTAACGAGTGAGTTCAATAAGATCGAAGGAAACAAGGTTAACACACAAAAATTAATTATATTTCCAGCTAATATAAACGGACACATGGGAATAATTTAAAATAAAATACCAAAGTTAGTATACAAATGCCAATCACTTTCTTGTATACCAGCAGCGAACAAATAGAATTTGAAATTCAAAACACATTACCATTTACATTACCAGACCCACAAAATGAAACACCTAGGTATAAATGTAAAAAAAAGTACAAGATCTGTGTGACAAAACTTCAAAACTCAAATGAAAGATATCAGAAAAGAAATAATTAGAAAGGTATTTCATGTTCATGGATATTAAGACAATATTGTCTAAATGTCACTTCTTTACTACTTGACCTATAAGCGGGAATGCAAAATTACAGCCCCTTTGGAAGACAGTTTGGCAGTTTCTTATAAAACCAAACATATTTTTACCATACAATCCAGAAATTGTCTTCCTTGACATTTACCCAAGTGAGTTGAAAATATGTTCACACAAAAATCTTCACAGAGATGTCTACAGCAGCTTTTCAACCAAGCTTTATTCAAGCAACCAAAATGTCCTTCAGTAGGTGAGTGGATAAATAAACAGTGGTACATCTAGACAATGGAATGTTATCATTAAGCCATGAAATTCATGGAGGAATCTTAAATGTATACTGTAAGTGGCTACACTGAAAAGGCTACATACTGTATGAATCCAACAGTATGACATATTGTATAAGAAAAACTATGAAAATGTAAAAAGATTAGTGGTCAACCCCTGGTAAGGAGTTATGGAAGAGGGAGAGATTTATGGATCCAACATAGGTAGAGGATTTTTAGAACAATGAGAACTATTCTGTATGATACCACAATGGCAGATACATGTCATTACGTATTTTTCAAAACTGATAGAGTATATATTACCAAGAGTAAACCCTCATGTAAACTAAGACTTTGGCTGATAATGATGTATCAATGTTAAGTTTATCAATTATATTAAATAAACCATTGCTAATGTGGCTTGTCAATAGTGGAAGAGGTTCTGCATTTGTGGAAGGTGAGTTTATGGAAACTCTCTGTACTTTCTGCTCCTTTTGCTGTGAATGCACAAATGTTCTAAAATAAAGCCTATTGTGATGAAATAAATACAAAACCATTTGCAATTGCTCCAGTAATAACATATAAATATAATACGTTACAATATGTTATACTACAAAACTTTCATGAAAGTATTGAAGGATGATCTAAATAAATGTAGACTGTGTTCATGGAGTAGAAGACTCAATTTAGTAAAGATAATATGCAGTTGTAATGCAAGTCCTATAAAAAAGCCAAGCAAGATTTATTTTTGAACACTTATACATTGCTGGTGGGAATATAAAGTGGTACATCAACTCTGGAAAATAGTTTGACAGTTTCTAAAAAACAAACCAAAACACTAAACATACAATGACTGTAATACCCAGCAATTGACTTCCTAGGCATCTATCCCATAGAAATGAAACATGTCCATGTAAAAAGCTGCACATTAGATTGTTCAAAGTAGCTATATTTATAAAACCTCAAAACGGGGGAAAGTCAAAATGTCCCCGATTAGGTAAATGATTAAACAGATTGTGATACATACATACTGGAGAATAGTACAAAGCAATAAAAAAGAACTATCAATCTACATAGCAAATTGGTTGTATCTCAAGGCTATTATGCTGTGTAAAAAAAAATAATAATAATAAAGTCAGTCTCTAAAGGTCTCCTAGTGTATTATTCTATTTATGAAACATTCTTAAAATGACAAAATTATAAAGATGGAAAACAGGTAAGTGGTTATGGGGGATAAGGGATGGTGGGCAGGATAGAGAATAGGTGTGACTATGCAAGGGTAGCACAAGGGAGATCTTGTGGAAATTGAATAGTTCTGTAGCTTGATTGTGGTGGTTGCAAATACCTGTGATAAAATGACATATAATTAGATACATTGCATCAAAATCAATTCTCTGATTTTTATATGGTACAGTAATTATATTAGATGTAACTGTTGTGGGAAATAGAGTTAGGGGTACATATATTTCTCTGTACTATCTTTGCAATGTCCTCTAAATATGTAATCACTTCAAAATAAATATGCTGTATAAGTTTTAATAGATGAATTATTTGGTAAATGGCTGACTTTTAATAATTTTTAAGTATTTATTTTTAGCCTTTAAATATCATATTTATATGCTTTTGATTATTTTATTTAATTTACGTTTTGACCATATGCCAAATGGTCAATTATTAAAAATAAGTATTTTTCTTTTTTTTTTTTTTAAATAAGTATTTTACTAAAGTGGATGTCCAGTATTTTGAAATTTAATTCAGGGATGGAACAGTGAAACTGATATATTATCATGAAATATTTTAATTTTATTAATAGAACTAATAATTAAAGTAGAAAAATTTGATATTATACAGTAGAAACAGCAATTTCTCAGGACGGTCCCTTTGTAAATTTATCCTTCAGTCACTATGCTTCACATTTGTCAGACTAAGTGGACACTCACTCTTACTAAAGCCAACAGAAGGACAAACTTTTTTCTGGATAACTCTTCTAATATAGGATAAAATTTATGAAGATGTTATCAATAAGTTACTGTTGACATTTTTGCTAATAAAGTCAAGTCTGAATTTATCTCTTCAACAAGTCCTGGATTAAGAATAGAAGATTTAGTGTATACTGATAAGAAAATTTCATTAAAGCTATCTCATAAACTGAAATAGTCCAATAAGATGTTTTCTAGAAGAAACTTTTAATTCAGAGCTCATATCTTGGGCAAAATTTTAAAACCTTTTTTCTTCAATTACTGAAAAGGATTAACAATCTAAAGCAATCATATTGATAATTTTTAGTCTCCATAAACACATTAACTATATAAAACCATCTACTTTAAACATTTCTCTAAGTACTGTTACAATATTGTGAAATGTGATTAGTGAAAATAAGAAGTACTGAGACACTTAATTTTCTCTAACTTTTTATCTTATAAGTTACACATTTTTATGTTCATTCAACAGAAATAAACATCATCAAAGGAGTAGGGCGCCAGACCCATATGCTGGAGGTGGTGGGTTCAAACCCAGCCCCAGCCAAAAGCTACAAATAATAATAATAATTATAAGATAAAAAGAAATAAACATCATTTCTTTCATATTTTTAAACCATCATCACAAAATTTGAAATATTCACAGGTAGGGTTGCTTTCATAAATAAATCATAATCTAATGAAACAAACAATTAAAAAGTAAATATGATACATCAATCTTAATTTCTTTTATGCTATCAGTACTGATTCAGAAAAAATTAAAAACTTAGTATTATTTTACTTATTTTTATTTTTATTTCAGATCAATATGAGGGTATAAATAATTAGGTTACAGTGTTTGCATTTCTTAGGTAAAGTTCAAGTGGTAGTTGAAAAGTCTGAGTACTTCCTGCAGAGCCTGTCTTGCCATGGAGAATTACCTCAATTTATATGTCAGTAAAAGATTTGGTTTCTCCATTGAATATGAAACTGAGTTCAGCAGAATACAGAATTCTGGGCTGAAAATTATTTAGTTTAAGAAGGTTAAGAGTACATGACCACCCTTTTCTGGCTTTAAAAGTTTCAACTGAAAAGTCTGCTATCACCCTGATATTTTTCCCCTTATAGGTAAGAATTTGCTTACACTTGGCTGCTTGCAGAATTTTCTCTTTCATTTTGACGTTGGCTAAGTTAATTACAATGTGTCTCGGAGATGCTTTGTTTTAATTAAGTCACACTAGATTTAATTATCTGAATTTCTGGGTCTCCTGCAAGGCTTGTGAAATTCTCCACCATGATGTCTTTGAGTTCTCACATTTTTAGGACTTTTTTGTTCTCCTTCAGGCATCCATACGATTTGAATATTCTTGTATTTGGCATAGACCCACATCTTTTGCAGAGAATTTTCTACTTTTATTCTCTTTTAGTTTTTCCTCCCTCTTTGAATGATTGGGTTATTTCAATAGTCATATCTTAGATTGCTGAGATTCTTTCTTCTGCATGTTCTACTCTATTGCTGAGGCTCTCTACTGTGTTTCAACCCTCTTTGAATGCCCTCTTTCAATTCCTTAATCTATGCTATATCCTTCCTGATTATGTCCAGATCCTTGGTGAATTTGTCTTTAATTTCAGTGATCTCTTGAGACAGATTTTGGACTTCCTTTTGGATTTCTTTTTCCATATTCTCAATTCCATTCATCTTATTTGCCATCCATAAGCTAAATTCTATTTCTTTCATTTCAACAATTAATCTGTGGATGGTATTTTCAGCCGTATCTCCCTTGTGATCTCTGGGGAAGTTGGTTTACTCTGATTTTTAATGTTGTCAGAGTTCTTCTGCCGATTGCACCCCACATGTACTTTCTGTTTATTTATATGTTTACTATACTTTAAAACTGAAATGTTAGGCTGACACTAAATTGTTTGTGAGAGATAATCTAGTTAGTGTCCCTTATGCAGCACTCAGGAGACCTGTTTGAAAAGTAAAACTGTTGAGCTGAATGAAATCAGATCCAGAGACCCAGGATATGGAGTTTGCCACTCCCCTTCACCACTGAGTGATCAAATGGGATGTTGCTTATAAGTGTGGCCATTTCCGCACATGGCTTCCCAAAGCTCCCTTTCAGGGCTGCAGCATGTGCGGGTGCCTGAGAACCAGCCTTGCTTTCTCCAAGCTTGGTGGAATGGCCTATGGGTAGGATCTCCAGATGACACTCTTAAGCTGGGAACTGCTCCTGGATAACGAACTGTACTGTTCCCGCACCAACAAATTCAAAAAGTCATGGTTTTCACCATAGTCTCTGCCACAACAAATTTGAATCACCATGGCTTTCATCTGTGACTGGGAGAGGAGAATCTGTGGTTTGCCATCTGCTTTCCAGGCTTTCCTGGAGCAGGATCACCTTCTCCAAATTGATACAAGGGGACCTGAGGGCTGAACCTCCTGGAGGGTACTGCTGGGCACAGATTCCAAACACAGTCACTCCAGAGAGGAAGGAAAATTTCTCCCCCAGCAGGAGGAAGCAGCAGGAAGGGTCCTACCCCACCACACTTCATATACTTGAGCCAGTATTTCCTCTGCAGGAAATTGGAAGGGGGTCACACATGGGGTAGTCCCTCAGAGATTCTGCCAGACACATAGTGGGCAGGGTCTGTTTCCCTTTCCACCCATGGCCAACTAAGGATCCCTTCTGTGGCTGGTGACAGAATAAGTGGTCTCTGTAATCCCTGCTTCCTTTGTTGCTATGGGAGCTGGGTAATAACTAAAGCTCCTTTGTCTTTCTGATGCCTGGGGATAGGGCAGCTCCTCCAGAATGTCTGGGCTGGGGTAGTCCTCCAATTTACCCCCTGAATTCACCCATACTGTGAAACAGGCCTCTATAGGTGGCAGCCTGGCTGGCAACCAAAGAAAGAGGGCGAACGGCAGTGGCCGCAAGGTAGTTGGTGCCAAAATTGATCACTAATTCTGCCAGCCACGAGGGGGACCCAGAGGAGAATATTCCTAAATTCAGGAAAACTGGGACTTATTGTCCTTCATGGCACTTTCTTGCTGGGTGAGAGATCCTGTGTTTCATTGCTTATGGAGGACTCCCCAGGTGGAGGAGGGGTCTTCCTTACCCTTCTATTTGACTGCAGGCTCCTCCAGCTTGGTCCACTCTGTAACTGTCCTCTGTTCTCTTCCTTCCTCTTTCTTGTCTTCATCCTTGCAGTTTGTCTCAGTGGGGTTGTTGAGCACCTGATTTTTTCTCCTTGTGCTCTACTTCCCCCTTTTCAACTACTCCAAGTTCATTTCACTGCTATTTCCCTCCTTCTGGATGGAAGCTTCTGATGAAAGTTCCCTCTAGTTAGTCATCAAGCTTCCCTTTCTAAAATATTTAGTATTATTTTATAACCTAGTCCTTATCATATCACCTTGTATAATTTATTATTTAAATGTTTATAAAGTATTTCATGTCCTAAAAGGAAGATAATATTCTTAAACTATCTAGCAAATGTACATTCTCTTAATATTTGCACTAGCTTTCAAAACATTTTTCTTATTATTTTACTATTCTATAACATAAAACTAAGTTTTAATAACCTTCATTCATCATTGTAGTATTTTACTCTTACAGTGATGTATACCACTATATATTAAATAATTACTAGAATATTGATATATATTTCACTTGATCTTAGTCAAAAGGCCAAGAGGCAATAGGATATCAATATATACAATAATGTTTTATCTACGAATAAATCTTAGATGTAAATCTATATGTGAAAGTAATATTTAATGATTGATTTTAAAAATTAACATCAACATGTTGAGGGCTCACTGATTAGATCTGCTAATGATTTCTGGTATTCCCAAAACATTTAATAAACCAAAAATTTAGAGATGTCAGAAATTAGATTGAATCAGGCATTAAGCTCTTTGGCCTTCCAAAGGCTAAATCCAAAGTAAAATCTAAACACAGTATGGTTTATTATATATAGAAAGTCAATGCAAAAACATTAGTTTTTAAATTTTAATTATACCATAATACACAAAAGTTCATATTTTCTTAGTCAATACTTTTTTGGACTTTCCCTTTACATGTTGATTTAGTTTTTGGACTATATATTTTGTTTTTCAAAATCTGTTCTTACTGTATTATATCTGTTATATTATTGTGAGATGTTTTAATAGCAACAAGATGACTACAACTTCTTAAGAAATTTATAAACATAGAAACATCAGACTTTTACTCTTATTTTTAAGAATTTCAGACTAATAGAATTTGTCAAATATTATTCCATATATTACTATATTTCCTACCCCTGGATGATTACAACTTCTAATAACTAGACAAATTTAGTCTGAGCTCAACTAAAACTTATGAACTGAAAATACTTTAAGAGTCTTCTCAAACTGAACTGCATTATACTTTCATTTACTTTCAATCATTCATAACCATTCTAAAAATTTATAATGCATTTGATCTGGCAATTATATTGGTAATAAATTTTTAACCTGCTAAACCATTATTCTACATTTATAAATTGTCAAAAACTATAAGGTATCTAAAGTTTCAGCCTTTTTTTAATCTAACAAGTTATCCTGTCACAGTTTTATAAATATTAGCAAAAGACATTAGACTTCTGGATCCTGGTTAATTATTAACTGAAATAAAAGTAGCTAGAGTATCAACATACCTCTATGAAATCAGTATATAATCACTTACACATTCATATGAATGGTAAAACATTTAACTATAATCTAGAAAGAAGGAGGGAAGAAGAAGGAGAGGGAAGGGGAGGAGGGATGGTATTTAGTGGTACTTCACCTAATGAGCATAATGCAATTGTACATTTCAAAACTATTAAGAATAGAGTATAAATATCTTACACAACAAATAAGTAGGCGAGGAGATGGTTATGTTAATCAGTTAGATGTAAGAATTCCACATTGCTTATCAAATCAGTGCATTGTACCCCATAAATGCATTAATGTACACAGTTATGATTTAATAAAGGGAAAAAATGAGAAAATTTTTAAAAGGTCACAAATGACTGATATCCATCTAGAGGATCAACTGAAACTACAGCCCTCCATGCTACAACCAAATATTCATATGCTTTCCAACAAAAACCAGACACAACAAAGTCATTAAAAGATTTACTTTAAAATTAAAAAATAAAAATAAAAAATGAGCACCATGTCCCACAGAGCAATGAAAAGAGGGCCAGGCCACACATGCACACTCTGTGTATCATATTACAGGGGAAGAATCCCAAGCTTAGTGAAACCAAATTTTTATAATTAGTTCAGTAGGCAAAATTCTTAGAATTCTAGGAGAATCTTGATCAACAAGATTATTTGCCTCTTGTGTTCTTGTTCTGTTCCATCCCCATTTAATATAATTCTCCATTGCTGGCTTTAAAGATGAAGGTAGCAATTTGGCAAGGTATGTGGGTGGTTTCTGGGAGCTGCAATCAGCTGTTGGCCAACAGCATATAAGGAAAATGGTCATCTCAGTACTATAACTTCAAGAAACTAAATTTTACAAATAGCTAGAAGAGAACTTCTGCCCCAGAGTTTTAAGATAAAAACTCAATCTAGCTGGTGCTTTGATTTCAGCATTAAACCTTGGGTAGAGAACCAGTTATGCCATATTGTACTTCTGACATAGAGAACTGTGAGTTAATAAATGGGTGTGGTTGTAATCTTCTAAATTTGTGGTAATTTAATATACAGCAATGGAAATATAATATAACAGGACGTATTACTGTGAGACTTTTGAGCATGCAAGAAAACAGTCTTCTAAGACTATTGACTTTGAAAAAATTTGTTGAAAGTATAGTTTGAACAATGGCAGTCAGTGTCTCTGACAGCAAAATGTACAGAAACCCCAGAGACCCTTGGAGAATTGTCTTCTAATTGAAACATCCACATTTCTCATTACTCATAGATTTCTTAGCAGAAACTTTGAAAATCATGACAGAATGGGATGATATATTCCAAGCATTGTAAGAAAAAATTGTTAATGAAAAATACTATACTTGGCAAAGTAGTATTTCAAAAATAAAAGAGAGATAAAGATTTTCCCAAACAAAACATTGTATCTACTAGACTTGCCTTAAAAGAAGTTCTAAAGGGACTTATTCAGGTTGAAATGAAAAAACATTTAGCACTAACATGAAAGTATCTGAAAGTACAAATCTCACTGGTAAAAGTAAATATATAGACAAACACAGAATAATGTAATACTGTAATGGTTATATACATCACTCTTAATCCTGATATAAAAGTCAAAAGTATTAAGAACAACTATAAAAAGAAAAATTTGTCAATAAATATAGAATAGAAAAGGAAATAAATTCTAACAAATTACAAAGTACTTGGGGGAAGAAAAATTGTAGAA
The DNA here is from genome assembly GCA_963574355.1 of Loris lydekkerianus. Taxonomy (NCBI): domain Eukaryota; kingdom Metazoa; phylum Chordata; class Mammalia; order Primates; family Lorisidae; genus Loris; species Loris lydekkerianus. The sequence continues at coordinate 18,910 of CAUYPK010120482.1, forward strand.
GTTTTGTATGTAATTCAAGTTAACTTGTTATCAACTTAAAATATAATGTTATAACTGTAAGTTTTATGTAAGCCTCCTAGTAACCACAAAAAAAGCCCGATAGTAAATACAAAAAAAAAAAAAAAAAAAAAAGATAAAGAGAAAAGAATCCACGTATATTAGTACAAAAATAAAATCACAAATGAAGACAGCAAAAGAGAAAGGAATGAATAAAAGAACTACAAAACAGGGAACAATAACAAAATGACAATAATAAGTCCTTACTTATCAATAATTACTCTAAACATAAATGCAAGTATAAATTGATAAAACTCACAAATCAAAATATGTACGGTGGCTAAACTGGTTTTTAAAAGGAAGATTAAATTGTATGATGCCTGCAAGAGGCTCATTTAAAATTAAGGACACACATAGGCTGAAACTAAAAGGAATTGATAAAGATATTCCATGCAACAGGGACTTCACCCAGCAAACACAAGCAGTGTAACCTGTCTCAATGTACCCTCAATGATTCTCCAACAATAAAAAAAAGATACTCCATGCAAATGGTAACCAATAGAGAGCAGATGCGAGTATGGTGATATAAGACAAAATAGACCTAGTCAAAAACTGTCACAAGAGACAAATAAGGTCAAAACATAATGATACAGGGGTTAATTAAACAGAAAGATATAACACATATAAATATATATGCACCCAAATCAAAGCACCTAAACATATAAATCAAGCATTGGAAATTTGAAGGGAGAAATCGACAGCAATACAAAAATAATTAGAAAATTTAATACTCTACTTTCAATAATAGATCATCCAGATAGAAAATCAAACATGAAACAGCAAAATCAAACAACATTATAGAGCAAATGGATCTAACAGAAGTATATAGAAATTTACGCTCAATAGCAGAAGAATACCCATTCTTCTCTGGCACATATGAAACATGCATTAACATAGACTACATGTTAGATCACTGTGATAATAGGTTTTGGGTGTCAACTTGACTGGATTAAGAAATACTCAGATAATACTATACTCTCAATGTTTCAATAGGCACCCAGTCAGTCCCTCTTTTGCTAAAAGGCAAATCCAGGTGATTTTGCTTTTTATTAAAATGATTGGGTGGCACTAGTTGTACCTGTGAGGGTGTTTTCAGAGGAGACTGGCGTGTGAATCCTGGACTGAGTGGGGGAAGATCTGCTTCGGTGTAGGTGGGTACTATCCAATTGACTGGAGTCCTGGATGAAACATAAAGGCAAATTTTTACTTTCTCTCTCTACCATAGCTGTGCCCATATTTTCTGGTCTCTAGACACCGGAACTACAGGTTCCTTTACCTTTGGACTCTCAGACCCACACTAGCTGTGGTCCAGCTCTAGAGTCTTTGACCTCAAACTGGGATATATACCATTGTTCTTGGTTCTCAGGACCTTGAACTTGTACCAAGTCCTATTACCAGCTTTCATGGTTCTCCAGCCTATCATGGGATGTCTGAGTCTTTATAATCATATGAGCCGATTCCCCCAATGATTTCATTTTCATTTATATATATCATCTCTCCAGGGCTCTCTTTCCCATTTCTCTGGAAAATCCTGACTAAAACAGTCTCAAAACAAGTCTTAACAAATTCAAGAAGATCAAAATCATTCCAAGTACATTTTTAGATGACAGTAGAATGAAAGTAGAAATCATTGAGAGTACATACTTGGAAACTAGACAACAGTTTTTTCAACGATGATGTGGTCAAAGAGAAAATCAAAAGGATTTTGATTTTTGACTTTGAAAAATCTTGAGACAAATGAAAATACAGCATACCAAATACTTGTAGGATGCGTAAAAAAGCAGTAGAGGCCAACGAAGACCTGTATTTGTGCCACAGATTAAACTGGAGCTAGGTTTCTACACACACAGTAATCATCATGAATGTCACCAAGATAAAAATTTAGTTGTGTTTAATGCCAGTTTCACATAGCTCATTTTAAATTTTGACTCTCCATTAATTTCTCCAAATTTTCATCCTAGCTCATATCCATACTTGATTCCTATGTTTGTGGATTTGCTTGATTTTAATTGTTGACTATCCAACAGTATATTCCCCTGGTTTGAACAACCTCTTCTTCATTGGATGATTTATTTATGTCTCTAAAATATGTATGTTAGTATAAAAATCTCTTTTTTCTCCCTTTAGGACATACACATTATAAAATACAGCATAATCCTTTCACTTATCTTTTGTTGTTGTTATCTTAATCATGTACTCTTTAACACTTCAGAATAAATGATTTATTAAAATGATATTGAGGTTTATATAGTATGACAGAATTGATTAAAAACACTGCTAAAATCATTATTTTAGTTACAGAAAGTCTCAGTTGTCAAACAATCAAATAGATGACAACATAATTAGTTATAATTGCTTGTTAAAATGAAAGCATCAACTAGCAAGATGACACCTCGGTTTGGTTCAGTCATTTTAATGACTGAGGTAGAATTCCACAAGTTTTAAATTTGAGTAATTAACTGCTAATGAACTGAAAGGAAATAAAACAGCCATATAAGATAAACTCTTTATACATGACTTATGTTAGAAATCACAGTGGGAGGTAGTTAAAAATGGTATTATTATAACAATTGTAAGACCCATTGATGTTTACAAAGTATATACACATGTGACTCAATTCAACATTCATAATAATATTAAATAATAATAATAATATTAAATATTATTAACCTATAATTATATAAATATCCTATTTAATAATAGTAAATATTATCCTATTAAATATTTAATAGTATTAAATATTATTATCCTTATTTTATTTTGAGAAATTGTTCCTCAAATAATTCAGTTTAAATGACTTACCCCAAAGCGTACACCTGACAAGTGCTGGAGTTCCAACAACAAGCAGAGGTCTGAATCTGGTTGTTTTCCACTGTTATTCTGTTACTAATCTGTAGATAACAAAGCATTACTTATCACAAATTATATTACTCCTAAAAGTAAATTCATTAAATGTATTTGTATTTCAAATACTAAATCATAGTTTCATAGTTATCATTGGGAAGTATGACCAGCTTTGGGGCATAATAAATTAGTAATTTGTTTTTTTGAGACTGAACCTTACTTTGATGCCCTTGGTAGAGTGATGTGGCATCATAGCTCACAGCAACCTTAAACTTTTGGGCTCAAACAATCCTCTTGCCTCAGCCTCCGGAGCAGCTGAGATTATAGGCACCCAGCACAACACTCAGCTATTTTTTTTTTTTTAGAGATGGGGTCTCACTCTTGCTCAGGCTGGTCTCAAATCCCTGAGCTCAGACAATCCACCCACCTTGGTCTTTCAGAGTGCTAGGATTACAGGTGTGAGCCACCATGCCCAGCCAGTCATTTTTTTTTTAACAACAAAATTCCAGTTCTATTGGCACTTTCAGTGAAAAGTCTCCCAAACTACATTTTATGACATTCTGAACTAAATTTTTAAAAGTATGAGCATGTCCTTATGTTAAATGATTTGACCTTAGCAAATGGAGATCCCAATGTTTCCTAATGTATCAGGAAATAAGTGGTCTCGACAGACTGATGCTAGTTATGAGCTATCCTGATGATTTTTCTGCAACATTGTTTCTTGTAATTTTGCAGATTATCCTATAGTTTCATAATAATTCCTAAAGAGTCCTTTCTCTTTTTTTTTTTTTTTTTTTTTTTTTTTTTCAATTTTTGGCCGGACCGGGGTGTTAACCACCCCCCGCTGGCATATGGGGGGGGTGGTCTAAACCCTTGAGCCACACGCAACGCCCCCGA
>CAUYPK010120483.1:0-23163 GCA_963574355.1 Loris lydekkerianus
TGATTCAAAATCTTTGGTCATTTGCTCTTTGAATCCATTGAATTCTTGAGATAACCTTTGGAATTCTAATTCAATCTTATTTGCAATCCAGATCCTGAATTCAATTCCTGACATCTCAGCTATTTGTTTGTGCATGGGGTCTTGTGCTGTTTCTGCCCCATTGATCCTTGGGGGAGTTGATCTATTCTGATTATTCATATTGCCAGAGTTTTTCTGTTGATTTCGCCTCATGATTGCTTTTTACCATTGCCTCTGGCCGTCCTCAGAGTTGGGGAGGTGTCTCTCCAAGATTAGACCCCAGCGGGATCACCCCCCACCTCTTAAACGTCTCACAACGTTAGAAACACACGGACTTTGGGGGACACTTCAAACCACAGCATCAGCCTGTGGACAAGTATAAAAAATGTTTGTCGTTTTATATTTTCTTTACAAACAATGTAACCTAATCGTTTGTAACCTCATATTAATCTAAAATTAAAAATAATTAAAATAATTAAAAAACATGAAAATAGTTTAAAGTGAATCAGCAGCAGTTACAAGTGGATTATTTTCCTTTAAAGATCCACTTGTAACTGCTGCGAACTTGAATCTATGCTACCCAGTGGCAATCCTCAATTTGGCCCAAATAAACTCTCCACTTACATTAACACATAAAAATAAATAAATAAATAAACATACAAATACATAAATATTCTTTCAAAGGCAATTGCCTGTTTAAAGCAAAACTATGACTGTTGGAATAACCAAGGATGCTATAATTAATTTTTATAAAGTACAAGGTGTCAGGGAGTTCAACTAGTAACCAAAAGCCAATTTTTACTATTGTGAAACTTTTTTTTTGAGGCAGAGTCTTATGTCACCCTATGTCACCCTCGTTAGAGTGCTGTGACATCACAGCTCACAGAAACCTCAAACTCTTGGGCTTAAGTGATTCTCTTGCCTCAGCCTCCCAAGTAGCTGGGACTATAGGCACCCACCACAATGCCCAGCTATTTTTTGAGGTTGTCATCATTGTTGTTTAGTTGGCCCTGGGCCAGGTTTGAACCTGCCAGCCTCTGTGTATGTGGCCAGCACTGTAATCACTGTGCTACAGGCGCCAAGCCTATTGTGAAACTCTTGATGATTTTAATGTTTTTTAAAAATAACTCTTTAACAAACATTATTGCATAATACATGGTAATGGCAAACATTTGATAATTGGTAGCAATTATTTCCATTATTCAGTCTTAACATTTCTTTGAGTTATGAAAAAAACTATATGCCTATTTATTTCATTGCCTATGGTCTATAAATCAGCATGAGGGTTTTTTTGTTTGTTTGTTTGTTTGTTTGTTTTTTGAGGCAGAGTGTCACTTTGTCACCCTCTGTAGAGTACCTTGGTGGCGTCAGAGCTCACAGCAACCTCAAATTCTTGGGCTCAAGCAGTTCTCTTGCCTTAGCCTCCCCAATAACTGGGATTACAGGCGCCCTCGATAACACTGGGCTAGTTTTAGAGACAAGGTCCCGCTCTGGTTCAGGCTGGTATCCAATCAGTGAGCTCAGGCAATCCACCGCCTCAATCTCCCAGAGTGCTAGGATTAGAGGTATGAGATACCTCACCTGACCTTAGTGTTGTTTTATAATAACACATTTTTAGGTACAGTGCTTCCTCACACACTTTCTAATTCCCCGGGAGTGAGGTCATGAGATGGGGCATTGTTGGGATGCTCTCCAGCTTTAGGGAATGGTGGTTTACCATCAAACTCTCCACATTGAGACTGTTGTGTCTCCTCACCAGGCCTTGAAAACTAAATCTCAGGGTTTGGTCAGATACAGGGCAAAAGCAGCTTCATTACTTCAATTGTGCTTCTGGGTTCCTTAGATAATGGCCTGATAATCCTGTTTTGTCAGCTGTTTGATGCTTTACAGATTTTTAGAAAATATTTTATAAAGCATTTTTAGTTATTCTTAGTAGGAAGGTTGGTCCAAATGTGTGGCCCAACCTATTACCAGATATAGAACTTGAACTCTGTCATCTATGCTTTCATCCTCAGTAACACTACAAAGTGGTTAGTATTAATATTATTCCCTTTTGTTCCCAAATGAAGCAGATGAGGCACACAGAAGTAACTTGCACACATCAAACTGCTAGTGGGCATTGGAGTCAGGTTTTAAATCCACTTTCATTTTACTTAAAACCTTTCCCCTTAACCATCCAACTAGGTGCTTTACTTAAATTGAAGACTTTGGTAACCTTTATGAAAAGTAATTTAATCTTTTTATTTTGCTATTTCTTTGTTTGTTTATTTGTTTATTCATTTATTTATTTAGAGAGTCTCATTCTGATGCCCTAGGTAGAGGGCCCTGGCATCATAGCTCACAACAACCTCAAACTCCTGTGCTCAATCAATCAATTGTTTTGCCTCAGCCTCCCCATAGATGGGACTACTGCCCCAGGCAACGCCTGGCCAGTTTTTCTATTTTAAGTAGAGACCTTGTCTCTGCTTTTGCTTGGATTGGTTAAAGACTCTTGAGCTCAGGCGATCCACTAGCCTCTGCCTCCCAGATCACAGGCCTGAGCCACTGCACGGCTTTTATTTTGCTTTTTAAAAGTATTAAATAACAATGAACCCAGATGCTAAATAAAAAGATGTTTGAAGATTAGAATCCAGTTTTACTTTTGATATATTAATAGCTATTACCAAAAATGTTCTTGAATCAAAACATGCAACCAAATAGTGAGGTGTTATATTAGAAAATAATATCCATGTCTATATTAATATTATACAATACCCCTTTACCAGGCCAGCTCACCCATTCTCCGATGGAGTGTTGGTTGCTAAGAACTCACAGCAATGCATTTGCACTGAAACATGCCCACAACCATCAGGAACCACTGCATCTGGCAATGTCTGGAAGCTCAAGCCCTCTGTTTCCCCCACCCACCACCCACACAGTTGGACTCAAGTCAGTGTGAGGGTACCAAAGGCAATCCTCTTTCCTCAAGGTGACACAAGTCTGTGATGACGTCTGTGATCCAGAGCTCTTCATGGCAGCGCATGTTGGTGTCTTCCATGTGCCCTTTCCTGCTTCCCTCCCTCCCTCACAAGTGTGAGCTGTATCCTCTCAAAAAGCCACTTTTACAGGAATCTCTTTCTCAAGCTCTGCTTCTAGGGAACTGAACTGAGACATTTTATTTCTTCTTCCACAGATACTCTCTCTGAGCAGAAATAACTGCTATGCTTTTGCTGGTTGTGTTGAATAGGGTCAGAAGACCATCTTGTTCTGAGAAGTTCTCACTAAATGAAAGGTTTCCAGGCACAGCACCCATAGCACAGTGTACAGCACAAGCCACATACATTGAGGCTGGTGGGTTAGAAGCCAGCCCGGGCCAGCTAAACAACAATGATAACTGCAACAAAAAAATACCCAGGCATTGTGGTGGGTGCCTATAGTCCCAGCTACTTGGGAGGCTGAGGCAAGGGAATCACTTGAGCCCAAGAGTTTGAGGTTGCTGTGAGCTGTGACGCCACAGCACTCTACCCAGGGTGAGATAGTGAGACTCTGTCTCAAAAAAAAAAAAAAAAGAAAAGAAAAAGAAAAAAAGAAAGGTTTCCAGTAATGTATTTAAAATGTACTATTTCTTCCTTAGGAGACGTACCCATTTTGAGCAGTTTGGCCTCATTTTGTAGAAAGCTTCTTCAATGTGCATCCTCAGTTTTCGTTTTGAGAGAATTGAGAATTCAAGTCCACATTTTTTTCTTCAATATCTTTTTCCTGTTCTAGAATCCGAATCACACGTAGATGCTCTTTCCCAGGGTTGTCCACATTTTTGAATGCTCTATTGTGTGATCCAGGGTAAGATACCCATTGATGCTTGTATTCTACATTTCTAACAAACATAACTACTCAAAAAATTATACATTTTACACTTTATATATTTTTACCACGGGTTTCTAATCACAATGAACATAATTTCTACTCTTCCCCCCCAAAATGTTCATTATTTTTAGTAGACAAAATGAACACTTACCCATGAATTGTAACTGCAAAATGGCTAATGGTCTCACTCGAGTTTTTTTTATTAAAGAACACTCCTGTGGACTGTTATATTAAGTGAGATAGACAATGTAGTTTCTAAAAATGTCTAATTTCTAGAAAGAGTGTTGCATAAAAGAAAACATTGTCACAACATGTTTGGTGATCTCTGAGTTTAATTACACTATTAATAGTTTATTGGAAAACATTTGCTTGTATCTTTGTAAAGGCAAACATTTCTACTTAAAATAGTGATGCTAAAATTGAGGTTGATGAATATTATCAAGGCAAAGACCAAGGAGAGGGTAAGAGAGATGGTCAGTCCCATTTAGTGTATTTATGTGTTTAATACCACAGGTTATAGTGCTACATTCAATAATATAGGGCATCTCATTTCAGAAATTGGCCCAAGGTGGGTTTAAATAATTTATAGTTTAGTGAAATATAAATCTAGAAATTCAATACCCTTAGCAAATGACCTAGGAACTCTCAGCTTGTACTTTTCTCTTTTTATCCCAAGACTAGCTTCTGCTTCTCACATACCCTTATTTCACCAGTCCTAGAGTTTGTTCTGCTCAGTGTATCTTGTCCTACTGACCCAGAGAATTTTCTTCCTTTCTCTATCCAACTTATCTTAAAACGCTTTTTCTCTCTTGGCTCTTTCCTATAAGGTATCAATGTATTCCACAGAGTTTTTCAAACAAAAACAAAAATCTGTCAAACCAATATTCAATAAGCAACATTTAAATTAAAACGTAATTTCTCTTATTTACTTAAAAATATTGTGACATGTATTATGCATACAGAAAAATACATAGAATTTACACGGACAACTTAACAATACATAAATATGTATGTACCCATCATTCAGATTAAGAAATAAAACTTTGGAGTTCCATAGAAGCCCCCTGTGTGTCCCTCCCCAGTGACATCCATCCTTCTCTCCCCAAAGACAAATATTACTCTGACTTTTGTGTTAATCAGTGCCTTGTGTTGATTTTTAGATCTATCACCCTTGTTTATATCCCTAAATTAATATATTCCTTAGTTTAAAAAAGGAAAAGAAAGAGTAGCAAGCATCAATCTTCCTATGCAAGAAAAGGGTGGTGCTGCTGCTATCAAATAAAGTTTTTCAGGAGCAAATAAACCGATTACAGTTTGTAATGGTTCCCAGAGAAACTTGATACGGTTCCCAGAGAGCTTGAGTGCCTTCTTTTAGGGAAGTCAGTGGTCAAGAGCCCAAGAGCAGGGATTACTGAAAAGTGTGAGACTCGCCATAGTTTGAGCACTTGGACTAGATATTGGACATCCAGCAAGAGTAGGATGAGAGAGAGTGGACTGCTCCATGTTTTCTGTTTCTAAATCCACCACAACTACCTGCAGTTCTCAGGTGCAAGTCAAAGCAGAAATCCGTGGGGTGAAAAAGCAAAGCATGGAGGAAAAGAATCTGAGCATGGCTCATGGGAGCATTCTGTCCTCAAACAAGAAGAAGGACAACAGGGAACTTGGCGATGACGGCACTCAGTTTGTCCATTGAGGGGCCCTACTCCATCTGAACGGGTTGGCCATGACGGCGCTGTTTGTCCATTGAGGGACCCTGCTCCATGTGAACAGGTTGCCTTCTACACCTCGTCCCACTCTGTGATCCACCTTCAGCGTCTTCTTGGGGATTGCTGTCATCGCTTTCCTGGTTCCATTTCCTGGTTTTCATATCCTACATCTGTACATGTGAGCAGTATACAGTTGCCTAGCAGCCTGGAGGTGAGGAGAGGACCTAGGGATATAACTGCTTCTCATACAGCTCTGATCCGAGGCCTCTTATTTTAGCTACTATTCTACTTCCCTCCCTCCCTGGTTGATCAGCAGTTCCAGAGGCATTTTGGCGTTATCTATTCCTATACTTTTGGGGGGCTCTGTGGTATGAATCAAGTCTACCTTAGTTTTGCCCAGGGTCAGTTTGGCTCTTGGTTTTCTCAGTTTCATGAATCAGTTGCCACTTCTTCTACTGGTTTCCAGATTACAAATGTTTTTCGTAAAAGCTGAAAACCTCTTGTCTCCTCTTCCATTCTCCCTCTCTGTCCACACTCCTTTAATTGTAGTTTGGGTGGATTTCAGGAAGGAACAAAATTGAATACAGAAGTTCAGATACATTAACTCACTATTTGTGGGACTGAAAAAGTGATTAAAAACTAATAGAGACATTTTCTAAGGATCTGTACTAAAGCCAGTCATGATGCTGAATATTAAAAAAATGCTGAAAGAGTAAAGTTTGTAAAGTCCTTAAAACACTTTCTAATAATGAAATGCAAGTTAGAGAATATTACTTCAGGAAAATTTTACCTAGTAAAGTGGCAAAAGGTGACATACTATCTCTTGCCTTGCTTCTGGGCCTCTTTGGGACGGAATAAAGAGGCAGCCCTGGGACCGCATGTGCTCCCGACAGCGTATTTCCTCAGCACTCACAGCTTTGTCACCTCCCTGTCCTCAACCCCCAGGCTGCTTCTTTGCTGTACTGTGGAGTTCAAGAACAGATATTAACAAAATCCCCTATATCCCAAGTTCTCTGCACTTCCTCTGAAAATTCTCTAAAGCCTCTTTTGGCCTTGCTTTGACTGAAACCTGGCCTTCCCCAGAAGACACTGCGTTCCTTGCAGCCCTCTCGAGGGCTGGCTGTGTTCTCTCCCAGGCTGTCACATCACTTGTGGCAGCTTTGCTCTCAGAAGCCACCTTTGATGCTGGGTTTCTGGTATTCGTGCCCTGTGTAGTCCCTCCGTCAGTGGATCAGAGCTGTCTGACCCCAGTGGAATGCAGCGTGTGACTTACAAGGTTAGGTCATAAAAGGCATTGTAGCTCTCACCTTGCTGTCTTGGATGACATGCTCTGAGGAAAGCCGCTGCCATTCCATGAGGACTCGAGCAGCCCTATGGAGAAGCCCAGGTGGAGAGGAATTGAGACCCCAAACTAACATGTCCAGCTACGTAAGTAAAACGTCTTACCTGGAAAGTGGGTCTTCCAGCCTCACTCAGGCCTCTCAGGACTGGAGCCCCACATGACCACCAACTGAGGGCAACCTCCTGAGAAACTGTTGAACTGCTCCAAATTCCTGGCACAAGCATCCATGTACAGTAACGAATGATTATTGTTTCGGGTGATTTGTCACACTACTCTTTCTATATTTGGTGATTTCAATAGCCACTAAGATTGTACTTTCAATCCTTGACGTTTTAGTTCCTTGACCTTTCCCCCAACAATCTTAACCACCACTCTAGTCAGCCACTCACTCTCAGGTTCAGAGAACTTCTCATTCTAACTGCAGCTTGTCCTTAATCTCACTTTCAAGCCTCATGTCTGTCTTTCTAACTCATCCCCTCTGTTTATTACCAGCAGTACTTCAAGTCTGACTAGATTTACAAACGCTTAATCCCAATGCTTTTCACTGTCCTTCGTAGTCTCTAAGCTTATTTTGCTTTTTACCTGGCTTGGACTTCAGGTGCAATGATTATTGCCACATACCTGAATACATACTCATCTGCCTTGCTTCTCTTGCACCATAGCTTACTCACCTGGTATGAATCAACCATCATTAAATCCAACTCTGTCCATTATGTGTTTGCCCCTGAGCAACAGCAAAAAAACAAAAAACAAAAAGTAAAAAATCAACCATAATTAAATCCAACTCTGTCCATTGTGTGCTTACACTTGTGCAACAGCAAAAAAACAAAAAACAAAAAGTAAAAAATCCCCACCCCATCTGTGCAGGCTGGTTTCACCTTTTTTTTTTTTTTTTTGAGACAGAGTCTCACTTTGTTACCCTTCAGAGAGTGCCGTGACATCATAGCTCACAGCAACCTCAAACTCTTGGGCTCAAACGATCCTCTTGCCTCAGCTTCCCGAGTAGCTGGGACTACAGACATCTGTCACAATGTTGGGCTATTTTTAGAGACAGGGTATTGCTCTTGCTCAGGCTGATCATGAACTCCTGAGGTCAGATAATCCACTCACATTGGCCTCCTAGTGTGCTAGGATTACAAGTATAAGCCACTGCACCGGCACTTTTATTTTTATTTTTATTGATGGGTTATATTAATTTTTAAATTCTTTGAAATAGGAAGGTTGCAAGAATAGTACAAAGGCTTCCCATATACTCTTGTTTAGATTCCCCAATTAACATTTCCTGATTTATTTATTATTTCTTTCTGCACATAATTTTTCCTGAAACAATTGAGAATGAGTTACACCTAAGTGCATCAGTGTATGAACTCATATGTCACTTAACTATGCACCATCAGGCAATTTTTTTGTGTCAACATCAGAGTGTTCTTACAGAAACCTACACCATGTAGCACATTACACATGTAGGCTATGTGGTGTTGTCTATTGTTCCTATGCTGTAAATCTCTACACCATGTTACTGTACTCAATATTGAAGGGAATTGTAACATAATGAGAGAAGCATTTGTGCATCTGAAATCGAAAAGGTAGAGTAAAAATGCAGTATTATAATTTTACAGGACCACGTTGGTATATGTCCTATGTGGTACATAACTGTATTTTCTAAAACAAGAACATTCTTAGACCTAGCCATAAGATAATTATCAAGAACAGGAAATTAATAATGAATGAATACAATTATCTAATTTATTCTTTAGTCAAAGTTTTTCAGTTGTCCCACTAATGTTCTTTAGAGCCCCCCAATTTTCTTTACTAGTTCAGGATCCAGTCCAAGATCACACATTGCATTTTAGTTGCCATATGTCTTTAGTATTCTTTTATATGAAGCAATGTTTCAGTCTTTCTTTGTCTTTCATAAATTTGATATTTTTTAATTAAATCATAGCTGTGTACATTAATGCAATTATGGGGCTCAATGTGCTGATTTTATATACCATTTGAAATACTTCCATCAGACTGGTTAACATAGCCTTCACCACATTTTCTTAGTTATTGTGTTAAGACATTTATATTCTACACTTAGTAGATTTAACTTGTACCCTTGTAAAACGCACTGTATAAATTTGATATTTTTGAAAAGCTCAAGTCAATTATTTTCTTTTCCTTATTTATTTATATTTTAATATTTCATTTATTTTTATGAATAAAATTAGAAAAATAAAAATAATTTATTTCTTATAAATAAAATTGTTTTATATTTTATTTATTACATATTTTATATATTTATTTATATTTTTATTTTTTGAGACAGAGACTGGGTAGAGTGCCATGGCATTATCATAGCTCATAGCAACCTCAAACTCTTGGGCTTAAGTGATCCTCTTGCCTCAGTCTGCTGGGTAGCTGGGACTATAGGCTTGTGCCGCCACAGCTGGCTAGTTTTTCTATTTTTAGTAGAGATGGGGCCTAGCTCTTGCTCAGGCTGGTCTTGAATTCCTGAGCTCAAGTAATCCACTGGCCTTGGCCTCCCAGAGTGCTAGGGTTATAGGAGTGAGCCACCACACCTGGCCTCAAGTCAATAACTTGCAAAAATGTCTCTCAGTTTGAATTTGTCCAGTGTTTCCTCATTGGACTTTTGGCACTATATGTCGTTCTGTGCTTGCTTTTATTATTTGACAATATTCCTTGTAGATCTTTTAGGATCAGTACAGGAAGAGTTTCCTCGTAATTTATTTGGCCATTATATCTTCAAATATTCTTTCCGTTCCTCTTTCTTTCAGCTCTCCTTCCAGAATTCCCATTATGTGTGTTGGCACACTTGATAGTGTACCACAGGTTCTGCTCATTTTTTATTTTTCTATCTGCTCCTTAGACTGGATAATCTCATTGATCCATCTTCAAGTTTGCTGATTTCTTTCTTCCTCCTGATTAAATCTATGTGAATTCCTCCAGTAATTTTTCATTTCGGTTGTACTTTTCAATTTCAGAATTTCTGTATTTTTTAATAATTTGTATCTTTTAATTGATATCCTTTATTTGGTGAGACATTGTTCTCATGGTTTTTCTTTTATCCATGATTCCTTTTAGCTCTTTGAGCATACATAAAATATAGCAGAACTTCCATAAGTTGACCACCCAAGGGACTGTAACAAATTGTTCAGCATATGGAGGTGATGAGTATAAAGAACTAGATCTACTGTGCACTGAGTACATGTTCAATCTAAATTAGGAGGTGGTCAGCTATGGAAGTTCTACTGTCATTGATTTAAAATTTTGTCTTTGCAATGTCTAGGCTTTGTTAGGGGCTGTTTCTATTATTTTCTCCCTATATAGTGTTGGGGAGAAAATAAGAAGAAACAGAGAAAACTAATAGGAACAGTTTCTTTTGTTTCTTTCTATACCTTGTGAATTTTTTGTTGTTGTTAAAAACTAGACTGGCAATTCTGGAACACAGATTGTCCCCTTCCCTAAAGTTTGTTATTGCTATTTGTTCAAGTACACACTGGATGTTTGGTTAGTGACTTTTATGAACTATTCTTTATCACGGTGAAAAATACACACAAAATTTGCCATTTTATCCATTTTAGGTGTACAGTTCAGTTACATTAAGTATACTTCGATTGCTGTACAACAGTCATAACACCTGAATTTTTCCTCATCCCAGCTGACACTCTGAACTAATTAAACACTAACACCCCATTCTGTCCTCCCTATTGCCCCTTGAAACCATCATTCTACTTTCTTTCTCTATGAATTTGACTGCTCTAGATACCTAATACAAGTTCAACTACTTTTGTAAGGTTTACATTCTTTGTCATGTGTGGCCACAGAATTCTCTGTTCCATTAAGTTAGAAAAAAGGAAGGAAACAAAAAGAGGAAAAAATAAAAAGTGAGCTTCCAGTCTTTGGAGATGGGCACTGTGTGTGTGGGGGGAACCTTTAATACTCAGCCAGCAGTTGGCCACTCTGCCTTAGCCTTTTTTCTTGCAGGAGAAGTGCAAAACATCAGCCCGAGATGAGAGTTTAGGGCCATAAATCTTTTCTGAAATGCTCCATGGGTGTGGCCTTCTGAATTCCCAGGAATTTCTGGGAGGTTTTCAAAGCCCCTTTTTCCAAAGCATATTATTCTCCAGGTTTTCCTTCTAAGCTTTTCAGATTGTCTGTTACTTGCCTTAACCCTTGCCCCTTGTCCTAAGTGGCCATGGCTAATACATTTGCCTTCAAATATTTTCAACAAAATGTCCCTCCCCCACCTCAAGGTAGTCATCCTAGCCCTGAGAAAATTCCCAGTTAGATAGAATAAAGGCAAGTAAGTCCTTGAGCCTTCCGCCACCAAACAGGTCAAACCTATTAGTCACAATTCTTTGAGAATAAGGTCTATACTGCTCTTCTCATACTGGGAATCAGTATGAGGAATATGGGCTATTGTGGAGTGGGAGATGGTACCAGGCTAGGTTAGACTAAAATGTCACAAAGCTCTGTTACTGAAACTCAGCTGTTTTTTCTTAATTAGACATTCCTGCCTGTAGTAAGGTTTTGGTTGGATTCCAAAGTTCCCAGTAAATTGGTTCTGATGGTTCTTGCCAGCTTATTTGTTCCTTTTGCAGAAGCAGAGACTTTGGGTGTTCCCTACTCTGCCATTTTCCTTGATGTCACTCCTTTTTATTCCTTATTACTATTTACTACCACTATTATTATTATTATTAAACTGCATAGAATCCCAAATTACAACGGATGAAGGTATACAATTTATTTAACCAGTTGCCCATTGATGATGATTTATTTCCAATTTTTAGTAATACAAACTTTTTTTTTTTTTTGAGACAGAGTCTCACTTTATTTCCCTGGGTAGAGTGCTGTAGCATCATAGCTCACAGCAACTTCAGACTCTTATGCTTAAGTGGTCCTCTTGCGTCAGCCTCCCAAGTGACTGGGACTACAGACACCAGCCACCACACCTGGCTAGTTTTTCTATTTTTAGTAAAGATGGAGTCTCCCTCCTGCTCAGGCTGGTCTTGACTCCTGAGCTCAGGCAATCCATCTGCCTCAGCCTCCCAAAGTGCTAGAATTATAGGTATGAGCCACCACACCTGGCCAAACTATCCTTTAATGAGTAACTTTGCACATTGTTTTGCATGTGTGCAATTAAATCTATAGAAAAATCTGAGAAGGTAGTATTGTTGCAAAAACATGTGCATTCTAAATTTTCTTTCTTACTTTCTTTTTTCAATCAGGCCCAGGTGAGGCTCAAATTCTCTGCCCCTGGTATGATGGGCTGGCACACTAACAGCTGAGCTATGGTGGCCCACTTGCATTTTAAATTTTTATAATTATTGTCAAAGTTCTATATCTCTCCATACTCCCATTATGAGAGTTCCTTTATACCTATAGTCTTGTCAACAGATGCATTATTAAACTTCTGTACTTTTGTTACTCTATTAGGGGAAAAAGAATATTTTAGTGTGGTTTTAATTTCCATTTCATTCTGAGTGAAATTGAGGATTTACAAGTTTTTAGGACACTTTTTAAAGGACTTTTTAGGACTTTTGTCCCCTAGTTACATGACCTTTTTTTTAGACAGAGTCTCATTTTGTCACCCTCAGTAGAGTGCTGTGGCATCACAGTTCACAGCAACCTCAAACTCTTGAGCTTAAGTGTTTCTTCTGCTCCAGCCTCCCAAGTAGCTAGGAGTATAGGTGCCTGCCACAATGCCTGGCTGCTTTTTTGAGACAAGATCTTGCTCTTGCTCTGGCTGGTCTTAAATACGTGAGCTCAGGCAATCCACCCATCTCGGCTCTCAAGTGCTGGGATTACAGGCATGAGCCACCTCACCCAGCCCCAGTTATGTGAACTTTTAAACATATGTTTATTAACCTTTACTTGACCTTGTTTTTTTTCATATATATGTATATGTGTATATATATATTTTTTATCGCCCTTGGTAGAGTGCTGTAGCGTCACAGCTCACAGCAACCTCTAACTCCTAGGCTTAGGCAATTCTCTTGCCTCAGCCTCCCAAGTAGCTGGGACCACAGGCGCCCATTACAATGCCTGGCTATTTTTTTTTATTGCAGTTGTCATTGTTGTTTTAGCTGGCCTGGACCAGGTTCGAACCCACCAATCTCGGTGTATGTGGCCAGCGCCCTACCCACTGAACGATAGGCATCAGCCTAGTTTTTTAATTTTAGTTTTTATTTTTTTGAGACAGAGCCTTGTGTCACCTAGGCTAGAAGTGCAGTGGCCTCATCATAATACACTACAACTTCAAATTCCTAGGCTCAAGCAATCCTCCCATCTCAGTCTTTTGAGTAGCTGGGACCACAGATGTTTGCCACTATGCCTGGGTAATTTTTCAATTTTTTCAATTTTTTTACATGCATATATTTAATAAAGAAACAACTTATCAACCAAAAAAAAAAAATTAGAAAAATTCATGGGTCTGCAGTGCTGTGGAAGAAAATGGGATATCAAGAAAAATATATCAACTGATCCAGAAGCCTGTGTGATGAGTGAAGCAAAGGAAAATTTGGCTAGGATAGTATTATATGCTCTGAAAAAGAGAATGGCTGGAGAAGTACCCACTCTTCTGACCACTTGGTAATAAGCAGCCTTACTTTATGCTGCATGGAATGGAAGCAAAGAGCCAGGGAACAGAAGGAGTGGAGAGGGGAAAGAATATTATAGTAACCAGGGCAAGCAGATGGAAGAGCTAGGTAGAATTACAAAGAGATGACTTTAAGGCCTTTTGTTTCCTCTAAAGCCTAAAATAAACTTTAAGTTCTTAAGTATTTCAGTCCAATTCAATGATCACATAATGAGTAGCACTAGGCACTGTGAAGGAATGGTGGGGGAATGGTTTGTAAAAATACGAGGAGGACATGGATTCTGTTATTAAGGAGTTTACAACATATATGAGGAGACAGATTCCACACATAAAAGAATTACAAAACATATTTACAAAGTTACATATAAATAAATACACATGATAACGTATGAAAGCTAAAAGGTACTGTTTCAATAATTGCTTAGAAGTCCCTGTGTCAATCACTGAAGGCTTCCTAAAGAAAAATTTTTTTTTGACTTTTAAGTATAATTTTAGTGAAAGAGTAGGGCATGTGCAAAGATATGGAAAGCCATGGTCTCTTGCTTGCTTCAGCTGGTCTTGAACTCCAGCCTCAAGGGATCACAAAGTTCTAGGATTACAGGTGTGAGCCCCATACCTGGCACATATTCACTTTCACCTTATGTTCTATTTCACTGAAAAGTATCTATGCTCTTTAGCCCAAGACCATCAGAAACAACACCTGTAGTTGAACAACATTGGGCTTATCGACTTACTATGATGAGAGTGAAAATACACCATGGAAAACCATGGGACATCTCAGTGAAAGGGTGTTGGGATTTACAAAAGGATTTGTGTTTGTGATTTTAGGGGGAGAGTTCAAGAAGTGAAGCTTTGTCCTGGATTAGACGTTGTCAAGAGGCTGTGATAATTCCATGATTGGGCATATTTTTATAAATCTTGTCTAGAAGGTAGGAGGAATAAAGTGATGAGAAAGGTGTGATTGGGAAAGAAGCAGCAGTCAGTTATCTTAGCCAACCCAGGGAGATATTTAGTCATTTTTATGGTTTGCACATGTGCATGCTTTTGTCTGTGTTCAGACATGATTACAATCTTTTTGCCTTGCTTTAATATCACAAAATGGCCATTTTTGATATTGGTGTTCCGTGAAATTTTTTATGCTCAACAGAACACAGTTTATGCAAAGTTTTATAGGACAAGGATAAAAAGCTAACCTTTGTTGATTGTCTTATTAGGTAATTTGTCCTTGAATATGGAATATACATTAAAAAATACCCTAAGTCTGACTTTTTGTGGAACTGGATTCAACTCTTTTCCCCTCAACTTTATGTGAAGATTTTCAAACATAAACAGTAAAAGAATCACTGAATAGTGTTATACTTTCCACTTTGATGCAATAATTGTCAACATTTTGCTCTCTGTATCTTTCTTTGTTGAATGAAGTATTTGAAAACAAGTTGCAGACATATTTGATATTTGATATACCCTTAAATACTTCAGTACAAGTTTTCTCGAAACAAAGATACTTTCTAATAGAACACCAAATTACTAATTATCCGTAAATGAAATCCATACATTTACACAAAAATCATTAATTAGTCCATAACACACAACTGTAATAGGCACTTTACAGTCTTTCCTAATTGTTCTAGAATGACTTTTCAATAGACTTTTTTGGGGAATCAAGGATCCGCAATACTCAACAGCCTTTTACCAAGTAACTTCAGTCTCTACCTTCAAGGAACATGACTTTCCCAGGCAATTCACTTTTTCGCACGTTGGGGCAGGGCGTGCTATTTCTCCGCAGACACTGGAGTTTGAGGGTGGGAAGTAGGTTGAGGTTCGTTCGGACCCACGCAGACGGTAGTCTCAGGCTAACAAAGTTGCCGCCAGAGGGCGCAGGGCGCGCGGCGGGACCCTCGGGGGTAGTCGGAGGGCCCGCCGACCAGGCGGCGGGGCCGGGAGCCTGGAGCGCGCTCCGGGCCGCTGGGTCCCCGCGGTGGGGGGCGCGGGGGCGCGCGTGCGCGGTACCGCGGCGGCGGAGGGAGCCGCGATGGAGGGCGCCCTGACCGACCGCCAGGTAAGCGGGCCTCGCTGGGCACGTTCCCAGCGGTGGCTTTACAGTTTTCTTCAGGATGATTGCTTGAACCTTCTCTGATGACGACAGTCATTCCTCGCTGCCCTTTCCTCGGTGCTCTTTGGAGTAATTCGGAGGCCGTCGCCGAGGAAACGGTTCCCCGGCTTCCTGCGCGAAGGAGGGAGCGCCTGCTCTCGGGGCGCTGAGCGCTGGACTCTGGCCGCCCGTGGCCTCCCTTGGCCTCGCGCAGGCGGGGAGTCTCAGGCCGGTCGAGGCAGGTGTCTCGCCGTGATTCTGACACTGTATTGGGTTTTTCCAGTCTCACCCCCTTCCTTTACTATTAGCCCTCGATGAAAGGGCCCAGGTAATTTAAATTACTGTGCTGCCAACCACGTTTTTTGTTTAAACTACTTTGTCAACTACATGATTTGACACCACGGAAAAACTTTCTTATTAAACTTCGGGGGGAAATCTGTTTTGTTGCAGGGGTACCTGTATTCTGATACTGCCCCTCATTACTTTTTACATTGGTTGTGTGTATATATAGTTATTTTATTTGTAGGGAATTGCATTCAGTGCTATCTCTTAGGAAGAACATTTTATAGTTATGGGTCAGTAGAGGCATGCAGTTGTTTTTTGTTGTTTTGTTGTTTATTTTATTTTATTTTATTTTTTGAGACAGAGTCTCACTGTCTCCCTTGGCAGAGTGCTGTGGCGTCACAGCTAACAGCAACCTCAAACTCTTGGGCTTAAGAGATTCTCTTGCCTCAGCCTCCCAAGTAGCTGGGATTACAGGCGCCCACCACAACACCTGGCTAGCATACAGTTAATTATTGAATGAACAAACAAATGAACATTATTTCAATTGATTCTCAAAACATGACTGTGAAATAGGCAAGATAGATGTCATTCATTCAACTGTGTTCCTGCCACTGAGTGTTCCAGAAAAGATGGTGAGCAACCCTGACATGATTCCTGCTCTTGATAAGCTTATTGTCTACACTAGAGATAATTATTGCCCTTACTGCAAAGGATTTAGACCGTTGAGTGATTTTGCTAAGGAAAACAGAACTAGAAAGTTAAAGAGGTAGGAATCTGTGGCAGCTACCACAGAAAGCCTGGAAGGACCCTTACCCCAAATTTAGTTCAGATGTAAAAACTTATGATGCTACATATGCACCATGGAGGTATGAAAAAAGTCTATTACTTACATAATCGAGGTCTTTGGGAAGAGCAGGACAGCCTGCCTCTAAAGCAGCACCAAAATGGCTTAAAAGATTTTTATTGTGGTTAAGGAGTCAGTTGGCATGAGGGTTCCTGTGAGGAGGAACAGAAGAGAAAGAGAGAGGTGAAGCTTAAAAGTTGTCAGCAGACAACCAAAAAAATTGAATCAGACTCCTTATTACTATTCACCCGAGATGTTTGACTGATAGCAGAAATGTACCATTTTGCATTTAATTAAATTTGAACTTATTTAAGTAGGCCATTGTAGTTCTTACTGAAACCAGTAAGAAAAGTGAATGTTCCATTGAAAGCCATGTTCAAAAGCCCCAAGTTGTGTTTTGAGTAATAAAATGAGTGCCTTGGTCACTACCAATAATGATTTCGAACTCTAAAGGGGATAGGGAGTGTCTCTCAATTATGGCTTTAGTATGTGTAGAGACATGTGTGAATTTGATTTAAAATCATTCTGAGGTGGGGTGTAGTGACTCATGCCTATAATTCTAGCACTCAGGAGGCTGAGGCAGGTGGATTGTTTGAGTTCAGGAGTTCAAGACTAGCCTGAGCAAGAGCAAGAGCAAGACCCCCTCGCTCCTAAAAATAGAAAATCTAGCCGGGTGTTGTGGCAGGTGCCTGTAGTGCCTGCTACTAGGAAGGCTGAGGCAAGAAGACCTTTTGAGCCCAAGAGTTTGAGGTTGCTGTGAGCTATGATGATGTCACAGGGACTCTACCCAGGGTAGCAGAGTGAGACTGTATCTGAAAAAAGAAAAATCATTTTGGGTATTTGTGAAATAAGAAAGTCCTAGGGTTCTTTACCTTAAAGGCACTAAGGCAGTGGCCCAAGGGTCTGCTGAAGTGTGCAAATGGAGCTAAGTGTTGACTAGAGAATTCAGTGTTGAGATGACTTTCTGAAGTTCAGCCACTTGCGCTGCCCTTGGGTTCTGTCCTTTATCAAGAACATCCTCAGTAAGGGATAAAAACCAACATGTTTATAGTGAACACCATCACGTGTAAAGATGGGGATGCTGTCTGTGAAGTAGCAAGTTCCCACAAGTTCCCACTGCTGTACACTCAGGTGACCCAAGTTGCTCCTGAGGCAGACAAGGGATCCAGGAGAGGGGTGACCTCTTCAAGTACCATGGCATCTGCCCCAGGCAATGGGGACAGGGCAGGCCATGCCCTCCTGCAGGTGGGAGATGCCAGAGCCTAGATTTGGGTCTGTCTTCTAGTAAGGAGTTCCTGGTGGCTGTGCTGACCTTGCAGAGTGCTGCTTCCATGATCCAAGGCATAATGGGCAAGTAGATAGAGAGGGTCATGGGCTCAAGACTTGTGAAACCCTCTATTTCCAGAAGATCTCAGCCTGCCAGCAATTGCTGCTGTAATGGCCTATAGTGTGGGGATGAGAAGAAGCCTCTACTACAGTGAAGGATTCTTTCTGTGTGCCTGTGTGTTTATGGCTGTGTGTTGTACATAGATATGTGTGTTTTGGGGATGGCATGGGATGACAATTACCAATACCAGTGTCTGTTGTATTATAACTTGGAAAAATTCTAGTTCCTTTTTTATAGAGGGGGCTAATTCAGGGTGGACTGATTTGAAAGTAACAGCAAAAATAGATTCAAGTAAAATTTGTAAATAATCATGTTTCCTCTAGAACCCCAAAAGGCTGAAAAGATGGTGAACTTGCCTTAACTTTGTGAGTGCTGAGAGGGTCAGTAGCTATTTCTTGATGTGTCAGGGATGGACTAGCCCTTGTTTTACCAAATAATTTGCAGAAGTATAACCACACTAGCAGGCCGCACACAATGTGTGGAGCAACGCCCCAACCTCGTTTGTGAGCTCCTTTGTG
This sequence comes from Loris lydekkerianus, assembly GCA_963574355.1. Classification (NCBI taxonomy): domain Eukaryota; kingdom Metazoa; phylum Chordata; class Mammalia; order Primates; family Lorisidae; genus Loris; species Loris lydekkerianus. The sequence goes on from CAUYPK010120483.1 coordinate 18,640, forward strand.
AATGAGTCAGAAGACTCCTTAGAGGAGGATATTGTCAACATAATGTCACACCTGGAGAAAACTGGATGCAATTAAGATCTTAAGATTGTGTACAATGGCAAAGCTATTAAGGTATTCCATTGGTAGCCAGGTAAAGACATATGGTGTCCCTCTGGAGGTGATGGCAGTAATTTCACTACTATTGGGTATAGGGGCCTTCATGAGTAAGGTGGCTGCATTAAGGCACCATGAGGCACCATTCATTCTTTCCAAGTTTAACCTGCCAAACTGGGCTCTTAAATGAAGAAGCAATAGGGATAATGACTCTTTCACTAAGTAGGTCTTATAATGAGTTTCAATCCTTGAAGGCTGTTGTTTTATTTGATACTAGGATATATGTTATTTTCACTAAGGGTTGAAGGTGGTGGTTCACGGGGTCCTAGTTTTTAAAAAGTCAATTTGTAAGCCCCAAAGACTTTATTTAAATTCAGTTTATTACTCATTGGGTCAGAGTGACCATGACCACTATGGGATATTTTAGGGCAAGGTACATCCTGACTCTGGAGAATTGAGGCAAGGTAATAGTTCTGATGTTTCAGGTGTGGCATGCCTGTTTGTTGTCTATTTTATGTTGATCAACTCCGTTAAGATTATAGGGGATACCTTGTTTCAATTTAGTAGGATCTTCAGATAATAACTGTGATTTTAGCCCCAGTATAATAACAAAAGCCATGAAAATTTGCCAAATGATGCATTTTAGCAGTTGCTGAAGTTAATTTAGAACCTGTGTTGTGGAGCACACACGCCAATCTTTTATCTTTTGCTGTATAAATTATTTTAATTTTGTATGTCCAACTAGGTCATACAAAAATTATGGACTTCTGTTTGATTTTGTTTATTTGTCTGTTTCTTGCCTCCTTTGTCCAGGTTTGTCTGTTTCTCTCTCTGTCTTTCTTTGGAGAGTATTGGATAAACTTCAGGTAGTTCAGATTCTTTTTATATTTACAAATTTCTTCCTCCAGAGAGCGTCAAATCAGTGTCAGGGTTAAGGTCTTCTCATGTGGCAATGGTTAGTTTATAGGGTTTAGGAACGCCAAGCTGAAGTTGGGTATGACTTACCCTTTTGCTGTACCATGAGGGTGGCATGGGTACCTCTCCCTATAATTGAGGATCAGGATCTTTGATACAACAGAGATGTTGGTGATGGCGGTAGCAGCAGCAGCAGCAGCAGCAGCAGCAGCAGCAGCAGCAGCAGCAGGGCTTTTAAGCATCCTGGTGAGCCATGTGCTCTTATAATGGCTCCTCTTCCCCAACTACTCTCTTCTCTCATCTTTTTTTAACTCCCTAATGACTGCTCTTTTGTGAGCAACTACCTGACAGGCTCATATCTTGCACAGAGCATAATCATTGACCTGAGTACTCTACAGATTGGAGGCCAGTGTCTGGTTGAGATATCTGATTCCTTCATTTAAATTCTATTCTTTTTGGCTGGGTACAGTGGCTCACATCTGTAATCCTAGCACTCTGGGAGGCTGAGGCAGGTGGATCACCTGAGCTCAGGAGGTCAAGACCAGCTTGAGCAAGAGCAAGACTCGGCCTCTATTAAAAATAGAAAAAACCAGAACAAAACGTAGCTGGGCATTGTGGCAGATACCTGTAGTCCTAGCTACTCTGGCCGCTGAGGTAAAAGGATCCCTTGAGCCCAGGAGTTTGAGGTTGCTGTGAGGTGTGATGCTTGGCACTCTACCCAGGGTGACTGAATGAGACTCTGTCTCAATAAACAAACTCCATTGTTTGTATAATATAAACTAGCACATTTTTTTCTGATTTCTCTTGATGGACAGTTAGGTTGTTTTCTCTTTCCTGGTATTGCACACATCCTTGACTCCATGTGTACGTTAAATTGGTGCATTGTAGTATATGTCTATCTTAGACCCCACTGGGCATTGCAAATTGTTTTCTAAAGTGATTGTATGGATTGACACTCCCATTACATTGTATCTTTTTTTAAAAAATATATGCACACAGTTTTATATATAATGCAGCATCACACCACCTAGGTTTTTTTTTTTTTTAATGTATCTTTACTCGTTTGTTTATTTATTTATTCTTTAAGGCAAGTGTGAAGCAAAGTTTATTGAGGAAGGCATACAGAGTAAGAAAGCTTACAGTGCAGGATATGTTTGCCATAGAGAGTCAACAGACAAGTTCTTGCCCAGCAATAGAGGCCCATTTGCTGTCTATGGTGAATGTGTCCTGCTTTGTAAGCTTCCTTACTCTGCAAGCCTATCCTTTTCCTCATCAGTAAATTTTGTTTCACATTTATATCTTTACTATTTAATTACTCCTCTAGCAGACTGTGCACTTGTGGACCTAAGGACTTTGTTTTATTCATCTGTGCATCCCCAGGACCAACAAAACGACCTGACAGACAGTAGTAGTTGGGACATCTTTGTTGCATGTATAAGTGTATGAACTATAGAAGCAAAACCATAAAACCATATTCATCACTGTCTTTCAAGTATTTAAATGTCCTTTTAAAATTAATTTGTTGGCTTGGTGCCCATAGCACAGTGGTGATGGTGCCGGCCACATGTACCGAGGCTGGCGGGTTTGAACCCGGCCCCGGCCAGCTAAACAACAGAGACAACTGCAACAACAACAACAACAACAAAATAGCCAGGCATTGTGATGGGCGCCCGTAGTCCCAGCTACTTGGAAGGCTGAGGCAGGAGAATCGCTTAAGCCCAAGAGTTTGAGGTTGCTGTGAGCTGTGACATCACAGCACTCTACTGAGGGTGACATAGTGAGACACTGTCTCAAAAAAAGAAAAAAGAAATTAATTTGTCTGTTTTGAACATTAATTCTTTTCTTTGCAAAATGACCATTTCTCAATAGGTGATTTAAATGGTTTGATGTTTGTTGATAGGTGATAAATGAAGGGGCGTCAAGCCTTGCCACCGAGTTACAGGAAGAAATAGAGGAAAATCCCAGTCCAACTGTGGATGAGAATAATACAGTGTCTGCTAGAAAACAGGGACCAAATTTACACAATTGGAGTGGTGACTGGAGCTTTTGGGTAATAATTTTCCTTTTTTATGTCTTCATTTTAATCTTGAATGCAAATTTTCCTAACATCTGTAACAATTCACATAATATTTATAATCTTTGCTTCTTGGCTTCTAGCTTTTAGATGTTTGGAATCTCACATTTCTGATTATGTTCTCCTTTGGCCACTAGGATGCACTGTTGTCTGGTTTGATGGAGTGGAATTATCTGCTTCAGTTTCCCTGTGAGAAAACTACACCAGAGAATTGGGCTCCACTTACATTGTTGTTCACTGTATTGGCAAGAGACTAACATTAAACAGAAACCATATTTCTAAAATTGCAGAGAAGCCAGCTATATAATTTATATAATTTTGATTTAAAAAATTAGTTCCTGTACCTAAAAGGAAGTTTAACAGTGTTTGACTAATAGTGTGTAATGACTAGAAGGTGAGTTTTAAAACTAGGAGTTTCACATTCTCTTTGCATTGTGCTCACTTGGTTGAGTAACCTGGTTGTGCTTCAGGTTTCCCCAGTGTAAAATGAGACTAGTGTTTGTTGATTAGGCACATTAAGATCTCAGTCTTCTTGTAAGAACATTTTTGTTACCATATAAAGATCTCAGTCTTCTTGTAAGAACATTTTTGTTACCATATAAATGCTAACATTTGTTACATTAAAGTGCTCACTCCAAATCTAGCAATTCCTATGAGAGCTCTGAGTCATTTGATAGAATCTGATATAATACAACTATAAGTGAAATTTTTAGAGTTCCAATTAGTTCATTAGAAAGCTGATCTCTTGAGGATTAGTATCTTTTATAGCCAATTTTCATACTATTTGAGAATAAACTAAAAAAGATGTTTATTAGCAGGTTGTAAGGATTAGTACAAGTACCATCATTCTGGTCATAATTACCAATTCTGTTCATTGCAATAATTATTCAATCTTAACATGACTGAAAAGTTCTGACTTCCTGTTAAGCTTAACATCTTAAGTTTTTTTGAACCATATCCTAAGGAAAATGTATTATTGCTGAAAAATATACCAAAATAACAATACATTCTGTATCGACTATGTTATTTTTGGCAACATTTAGATGAAGTTTATGACTAGTATCGTATTTTAATCCTTCTGCATTGTGAGCTTTATAGCTTTTGTTATTGTCAACTAAAAAAAATTTAACCAGGTTTATACTTTGGAAAAAGCAGAGTTTTATTTCTCGTAAAGCGTGTTGAGCAGCCGTTCCATCAGGTGGGGAAACACAGCCACATCCAGAACCCAGGCACATGTGCTTCAGAGGACAAACAAAAGGAACAAGTTTTTATACTGAGTAGGGTGGTCAAATATATGTCTTCAAGAGGCTATAGGAGCAATCATGAATATTTATGAAAGGAAATCATGCCCAGGTATTATTGTGCTTTATCTTTTCTATCCCATCATGGCTGGGAACTCAGTTTTAAAGTGTGTCTGGGGTCCCCTTGGCCTAGAGGGGCCC